>BQNB010026466.1:0-58569 GCA_026074375.1 Tanacetum coccineum | reverse complement strand
TTAGTCACACAAATCATGTTTTTTTGGGTATTTAGTCACATACAATTAAGCATAAAGTGGCCAAAAGTGTTAATAAGTGTGACCATGGTGCTGTTTAAAGTGAAGAAAAGTGTATTTTGTGTGACTATTGATCATCCAATAGCCACATGAATTTATGTTTGTGTGGCCTTTTCTAATATTTAGTCACGTAAAGCATGTTTTTTTGGGTATTTAGTCACATACAACTAAGCATAAAGTGGCTAAAAGTGTTAATAAGTGTGACCATATGTTGTTTAAAGTGAAGAAATGTGTACTTTGTGTGACTATTGATCATCCAATGGCCACGTGAATTTTATGTTTGTGTGGCCTTTTGTAATATTTAGTCACATAAAACATGTTTTTAGGTATTTAGTCACATACAATTAAGCATAAAGTGACCAAAAGTGTTAATAAGTGTAACCATATGCTGTTTACAGTGAAAAAATGTGTATTTTGTGTGACTATTGATCATTCAATGGTTACATGAATTTTATGTTTGTGTGGCTTTTTGTAATATTTAGTCACACAAAGCATGTTTTTTGGGTATTTAGTCACATACAATTAAGCATAAAGTGACCAAAAGTGTTAATAAGTGTGACTATATGGTGTTTAAAGTGAAGAAATGTCTATTTTGTGTGACTATTAATCATCTAATGACCACATGAATTTTATGTTTGTGTGGCCTTTTGTAATATTTAGTCACATAAAGCATTTTTTTGGGTATTTAGTCACATACAATTAAGCATAAAGTGGTCAAAAGTGTTAATAAGTGTGACCATATGCTGTAGTGAAAAAATGTGTATTTTGTGTGACTATTGAATCTCCCAATGGCCTCATGAATTTTTGTTGTGTGAACTTTTGTAATATTTAGTCACAAAAAGCATTTTTTGTATTTTAGTCACATACAATTAACTTAAAGTGACCACTAAAGTGTTAATAAGCGTGACCATCATGCTATTTTAAAGTGAAGAAATGTTGTATTTTGTGTAGACAGAGGTATCTTGGCGTTTCTATTTTTTGTGCCAATCCGTATTTGGCACATTTTGTCTAGATTTAACATTTGGCACGTTGTAACATTTGTTATGAAAAACCATTTTGGAGCAATAAACTTTTGTAATCATTAATACCTCTATCGTGTTTCTAGCTACTATTTTCAGGTCACACAAGTACCTGTTTTAGCTACTAACATCGTGTCAACAACCTCCTCAAACTTCCGCCAAATATTGTTGAATCAAAGCCAAAATAAATTAAACTCAATTTTTTATTAGTATCTAAAATCAAGTCAAACATAATCACTTAAATTACCATAAAGTCAAATACAATAGTGAACTTCTTGTAAACCATGGTCTTAAAATGACAAAGTCATAACTAGAACTCAATATAAATCATTAAGACGATTTACTACTAACGGAAAGAGAATAAAACTCAACGGATCACGTCTTCATCGTATACCCTGCATAATACAATATTCTGACATTAGAAACATGTATGAAACTAGAAAAAGTTTGATATAGAAAATATCAATAGAAAGGATATGGTATACAATTTTTAAAATGGGTTAAAAGTTTCAAACTCGAAACAGAGTTGGGTCACATGGTTTCAATATCATCTTAAGGATAACTAATTACCTGATGACACGGCAGAGGTGGCAATTCCATTCCTAGAAAAGATTAGTATACAGTTTTGTATATCTTCACTCTAAACAAAAGACTTCTGGAAACTAATCGCATAGGCAAGCAGTCAAGCACACACCTGTTGTATATCTTCATTGGTAAATTCTAGTATGTTAGTAGCAGAAATCTGCGTCAGCAGTAACAATGATTTGTGTCAGTAGAAGCGATAGTACGCGTAAGCAAAAGCAAGTCGTTTCATCAGACAGACGCATCAATAAGTTGCGCCCGGCAGCAAACCAATAAGCTGTGTTAACTGCGGACAAAAACTACATCAGCATCAAAGTCGTGAGATAAGCAAAAATTAAGTCTCTTAGCATCAACCAATCCACATCTAATTAGCAGCAGTGAAGCCTGTCATCTGCTGTAGCAAATCCGAAGTCATCAGCAACAAAAAGATGTTGAGTACATAAGCATGTAAGCTAAGTCATATGCAATAGCATGAAGATATATGTAATCAACACACCTACTTATACTTTATCTAAAAGTTTGGACCTTAGCAGAAAGGAGAAAAAATAAAAGCATCTTAGTGGTGGAAAAAATAACAGTAGCCATAAGGGGCATAGTCGATTCAGTATTTCTTGGTTAAAAATTGCAGAACTAAAGTTCTCAGGAAGTGTTCGGTTGGCTTATCTATATTCCCAGATGTTCGTTCAAGTGTTTTAGGTCAGCTGGTCCATTTTTATCTGAACCAAAATTACTATTTGACATTACCTATCCGCCCGACCCGCCTATTTGATCCTCAAGGTAAAGAGAACATGTTTACTGGTACTGTTCTTCAAGAGCTCATCTGGTATTCGTATCAAGTCAATTATAAAATGGGAATCAAGCACCACTATAGCATAGGCTTGTAACCAGAGAATACAAAATTTGTAGGGCAGTTAGAAGCTGATCTGAAAAAGACTTCACAAGTAGATCCCTCCATGATTGCCAAAATGTCGTATTACAAAGTTAGGTAAAGTGAGCCATTTGTGGTAATAATATACAGTTAATACATTAAAGAAATGATTTGTATCTTAAATCCAATAACACGACTTGCTAAAAATATAATTTATTAGCTATTGATTTTCAATAATAAGTATAACTAATAAGAAATAATATTCTCATACATGCAACAAGAACAACGTTAAACCTTGTAAGTGCAAATGAACATTACTTATTGGATTCTTTCACATTTTCAATTTTTGTTCAAAGAATAAGCAAAACCCCAACAATATATCCCAAAAAGCTTATTTTGAAGTTGCTTATCTGATTTCGCTTATAAGCAAAAAGTAATAAGAAATCGCAAAAATTAAAAATTAACAATATATCCCGAAAAGCTTATTTTTAACTTACTGGGCTTCTTTTTGCATCCTGTTAAAACCATACTATGCACACCTTGTTGTATCATGGGACCAAATCTTGAAATATTTTCATTCTTTCACTTATCTTTTCTCTCCTAGGCTGAAAACGAAAATCTTTGAATTCATGAGAATGTTAAAATTTAGGATTCAAATAACATAAATAACTATGTTAGAAAATTACTCTTTCAGCGAGGCTATGGCTATCCGTAGCTTGCTATCCAAAAGAATAATAGAGGAAGAGAGGAAGAAAGGTAGAGGAGAGGCGGTCACGGCGGCGGCGGTGGTCATGCACAGTGGTGCGAGTGTAGTGGTGATATGGTGGTGGTGCCGAGATCTGCTTTGAGAAGATGAAGAAAGTGTTATGAGAGAAGATGAACACTATGAAGACCAAGATTTGCTTTTTGTGAATATGGTGGGTCTTTGAAATTTTTGGGAAAATTTTAGGAGGGGTTTGTTTTTCATTGAAAAGACAAGTTTTTTATAAAAGGTAAATCGACCCGTTCGAGTCACAGAGTTACCGGTTCGACCGCCGGGTCAATCCGGTCTTCCACACAAAAAAATATTTCTAATGATACAAAAAAAAATATATATAAATCATGAATATTTTATATATTGAGCCTAAAAACCATATACTAACAAATATAACATGTAAAAAATAAAATTATGCCGCACGTATATGTAATTAACTTGCTTTATTTGTAAAAAATTATGAAAAAGAACAAAACCCGGCCCGATTTAGTTTGACCCGTTTTTTGACCAAAAGAGGTTCAACCGGCCGGGTCGGACCGGGTTTCAAAACACTGATAAAAGGTTATTAGATTAAAATCATATATATAAAACTAGTAATTTAAATATAAATATTCGCTAAACGGACTCGGCTTTGCTAGATATTCAAGTCATGTTAAATGGATGAGTCAAGATAATATTAATATACAAGTTATGGTAAACGAATGAGTCGAGTTGACATTAATATACAAGTCATGTTAAATGGATGAGTCAAGATAGTATTGATATACATGAAATGTTAAATGGATGAGTCGAGATGATATTAGTACACACGTGAGATGTTAAACGGATGAGTTCAGATGGTATTAATATACAACTTATGTTAAACGGATGATTCAAGATGCTATTGTTGTACATGAGATGCTCAACGGGTGAGTCGAGATATTATCGTTGTACATGAGATTTTCAACGGATGAGTTGAGATGGTATCGTTATACATGAGATGTTAAACGGAAGAGTCGAGAAGGTATCGTTATACATTATATGTTCAACGAATGAGTCGAGATGGCATCGTTGTACATTAGATGTTCAACGGATGAGTTTAAATGCTATCGTTATACATGAGATGTGCAACCCATGCATGACCGGTGATAATGGCTAATTCACATGGGTCTAGGTTCATGTGTATTAGGTTATCACTGGTCACATTCATTAATGGGTATTTGACATCATATGGGTCATATGCATTGGGTTGTAGTTGCTTATAGTGTCATGTTACGCCACATCCATGACTGGTGACAATGGGTGATTAACATGGGTCATGTGCATTGTGTTATAGTGGCTTATAGTGTCATGTTATCGACCAATACATGACTGGTGATCGACAATGGGTAATTAACATGGGTCATGGGTCATGTGCATTGGGTTGTAGTGGCTTATAGTGTAATGGAACCCATGCATGACCGGTGATAATGGCTAATTCACATGGGTCACGGGTCATGGGTCATGTGCATTAGGTTATCACTGGTCACATTCATTAATGGGTATTTGACATCATATGGGTCATATGCATTGGGTTGTAGTGGCTTATAGTGTCATGTTATGACACATCCATGACTGGTGACAATGGGTAATTAACATGGGTCATAGGTCATGTGCATTAGATTATAACTAGTCACATTAATTAATGGGTATTTAACATCATATGGGTCATATGCATTGGGTTGTAGTGGCTTATAATGTCATGTTATGACCCATACATGATTGGTGACAATGGGTACTTAACATGGGTCATGGGTCATGTGCATTGGGTTGTAGTGGCTTATAGTGTCATGGACCCATGCATTACCGGTGACAATGGCTAATTCACATGGGTCATGGGTCATGTGCATTAGGTTATCATTGGTCACATTAATTTAACCCCTAAGCGTAACCAATAACCTATATCCTTTAACCCGTAATAGTTGACTGACGCGTGTAAAGCGGTCGGTAATAAATTACCGTTTAGAGATAGAATTACTTTAGAAAAAGTAATAACTATTAGTCCGGGGTCGTATCCTCGAAGAGAGTTGAATAGAGATTTACCATTTAGCTTTATAAAATCTAATTAAGCTCTAACGCAGTTGTCTAGCTTATTTAACCCTTAAACTTCACGCCTTAGAGTAGGGTTGAGCATACGGACCGTTCGACCAGACCGGACCGAAAAACCAAACTGAACCAGACCGACCGGACCGAACGTATTTCGGTCTGGTCCTCGGTCCGACGTTTTGGACCAATTCGGTCTTCGGTCCGGTCGGTCCGGTCCAGTCGGTGTTACCAAAAAACCTAAACATTGTGCCTTGTAGGACCGGACCGAAGACCGAACCGGACCAGACTGAAGACCGAACCGGACCGGGCCGACCCGGACCGGACTGTACCATTTCGGTCTCGGTCCGGTCTGGTCTTGGCCGGTCCGGTCCGGTTTTGGACCGATGCTCACCCCTACCTTAGAGAAAGTGAAGTGAGACAACACAAAACTGAGCAAATATTAAGCATTAGATAATAAGCAATAAGCTAGCTTAATAATAAGCTAATCTAAAAACTACTACTTTTATTAATTAAAATTGTAAACTTTATATAAACTAAAACTATATTTAATAATGAAAACTTTTATTAAAAAAACTTTCTTAAAAAATAACAGCACCGAAAAAGCTTTTAAAACCAAATAAGGCTACAACTTATTTAGTTTTTGTAAATTCGAAATTTTAAAAGTGTAAAACAAGTTGAAAAGAAGCAGAGGGAAAAAAGCCACGTTTAATAAGCAGTTTTTTTTTCCCCCTATAAGCTCTCTTAAGCTACTACAAAAACAATGAAGCTTAAACTTCTATATTAAAAAGGAAATGCATAACATTAACGAATAGGTTACTCTGGCAAGATGGTAACCCGCTTGACTTCCGTAAGGGAGGTCGCGGGTTCGATTCTCGCTGGGGTGTAACATCCTTTTTTATTTTCTTGTTTTTATTTTTTAAAACCTAAAAGTGTTTTAGGCATTAATATGGCCATATGTACCGTAATTTTTTGCTACACTTAAATATGTGTGACAAAACTTAGTCCATAATTTTAGACACATTAACAAATACTTCATGAGACCAATGTACGGATAAAGTGCCAAAAGTGTTAATAATACGATACGTTTAATGTGACAGAAATGTTGTATATTTGTGTGACGTTTGATCATCTAATGGCCCATGAATTTTATGTATTGTGTGGGTCTTTTGTAATATTAGTCACAAAGCAGGTTTTTTGGTATATGATGTCACATACAATTAAGCATAAAGTGCCCAAAATGATTAATAATTTGACCATATGTTTAAAGTGAAGTAAAAAGTGTATTTTTGTGTGACTATTGTTCAGCCAATGGCCAATAATTTATGTTTGTGTGGCCCTTTTGGTAATATTTAGTCACACAAGCAATGTTTTTTTGGTAATTTAGTCACATACAATTAAGCAAAAGTGGCCAAAAGTGTTACTAAGTGTGACTGTAATGCTGTTTAACTGAAGAAATATGTATTTTGTGCTGACTTATTTGATCAGTCAATTGCCCCACATGAATTTTTGTTTGTTGGCCGTTTCTAATATTTATCCCCATAAATTAGTTTTTTTTTGTATTTAGTCACATACAATTAAGTATAAAGTGACCAAAAGGGTTAATAAGTGTGACCAGGACTTTTATAAAGGGAAGAAAGGGATTTTGTGTGACTATTGATCATCCAATATGCCACATTAAGTTTATGTTTTATAACAACTCAGTATTTGCATTAAGTAATATCCATCTCTTTAAATTAGATGCAAGAACATCTATATATAACCACCATTTTACAAGGGAAATTTTTGCTTAATTCTATATGTACATAGTTTACATAACTAAAGTAAACACTCAACGCAACAACCAATGCTCATCTCATCTCTATGTTAAGATCAAGTAATACGTCTTAATATGTCAAGTCCATAATCTATTATCCACGAAATCATGTACGTATATCTATTTATCGGAGTTTTCATGACCATTTTACCCAAACAAACATTAAACAGTTAAACGTTTATATCAAAACCCTAACTATATGTAATGTATACATATAAAATGAATGTGCAAACCTTCTAGCATGTGTACAAGTTTACAATGAATAATATTTGAATTATATTTTCCCTCCAAGTCAATGTACAAGTGGTATGTGTCTAAATAAACATACCTTTTACCTCAAAAAACAAACCCAAAAGACCAAAAAAGTCAAAAGACAATGACAAGGGCTAAAGATCAAAGATCACAAAGCATGAAGGAACAAGCCTACAACAAGATAAAGACCAAGACAAAGACAAGAGCTTAACAAAAAAATCAATCTCATTGATCTTACGAAGGAGTGTCACAATGAACTCACTTCGGAGGAAATTGTTAGCCTCAAAATATTGAGTCGAACAAGGAAGTTCGTTCATTTATTATATTAGGTCTCGATCATTAATTAAATATACATTGTAATAGGCTAGACGGGTAAGCGGGCTCTTATATGTAATCTAATCGGTCACGTGTATCGGGCGAAAGCCCAAGTAATCCCGAGCCCGGCTTGTAGAATTACTAAAGGCACGAAAGCCTTTTAGTTTTGATACATATACACCTCCTCAAGGAAAGTGAGGGGGTTGGTCATTTGTAACTTTCATTTTTGCAAGTAAACTTCCTCATTCTCTCACTTTCTCTCTCTTGTTTCTCTTTCTAAAATTCTTCTCATCATCCTAGCTTATTTTCTTGTTCATAATATGAAGTGGAAGTGATTATTTAGATCCGACACTGACACATCTGACAAAAGGGGAGCCACGCTGGCAATCCCCAACAATGTGATTGGATAATAGGGCGTGGCACACAATCCAACAGTTTAAAATGATGAGATATTGAGTTTGTTATGATTAAAAGGCTGAGATTAAAGAAGAGAGGAGCGTCCTGAAGGCTAGAACCTTCCTCACGTCACTATAAATAGAAGAGAAGCTCACACAGTTGAAAGGATCTAGGAGTAGGATTAGAGTAGGAGTAGTGTAGATTAGCTTATAGCTTATTTTTCCAGCTTATTGTCATTTATTTGTAATTTCCTTTTCAGTAATGTAATCTCCTTTTTCATTCAATAAAATTCTGTTTGAGCTTAAAATTTCCTTTTTCATTTATGCAAAAGTGGTTTCAATATGTTACTAATAAGTTGTTAAGCTATTAATAAGCTACATTGCTCTCTCTAAAGTTCATTAGCTCAAATAAGCTTATCTAAGCTTGTTTGAGCTTGGTTATTCAGTTACTAAAGGAATAGGTTAAGGTGTTTGTTTTTAAGCTAATATGGATGATAAGCCAATCCAGGAATGGCTTATGGGTCTTTTACAGCTTATTTTCATAAGCTGAGCTTGTAGATTAAGCTTGAAAAAGAAAATTTTATCCCTGTTTTGGGCAAGGGATTAAGGTACACTTCATTTTTACTCTTTTTAGCTTACTTTACATGCTTATTGTTTATCTGCTTATTTGCTTAATTGTTTCTTATTTTATGCTTAATCAGTTTTTAAGTAGCTTAGTATGTCTTTAGCTTAAAATTTTGCAAAAATCTTTTTCTTAATTAGTTTAAACTGCTTTCATAGTAATTAGTCCTGCTGTCATAAGCAGTTAGTATTGCTGAAGGTTTGAGCTTATTTCTAGGGCTTATTAGATTAGAATTTTTGCTTATTTAGTCTTCTTAGTCATAGGTCTAATTTGTTTTTGCTTAAAAAGGGAGATTAGAGATATGTTTTGCTTTTAGAATAAGTTTTCAATAACCTAAAAGGGTGTTTGGCATAACTGCTTATTCAAACCTATTGGCTTATTCAGACTACTGATTTTGCTTTTTATGTTTTGTTTAGTTTAGATTAGCTTGTCTCTTCATTTGTTTTAGGTTCCTAGCTTATTTTCCTTGCTTATTAGGTCTTTATCTTTGTTAAGGAGAAAATTTAGCTTTTCTAAATCTGATTTTAATGTCCATGCTTGCAGTTGATTTGCAGCCCTATTTTTTATGAGATTTGTTATTTCCAGCTTTATTTAGCTTATTTGTGTATTGTCTCCATTTGTTCTTAGGTTGTTGCTTTTTCAAAGTATTTACAGAGTCTTAAAAATAAGCTTAAAGTAGCTCTTTCAATCCTAGTTCAAGTAGTGGTAGCTATTTGTTCTGCAATAAGCTTTTCTAGCTTATTCTCTTAGTCATTTTCCTTAATTTCTTCTTATTTTAGTTCTTTAAGTGTTAATACTTTATATGTTTTTTGGTTTTTAGCTTTTTACTAGTGCTTAATTGTCCTAAATGTTAGCTTAAATTCAACTAAAACTCTTATGGAAACTGTTTTTTTTATGTCTGCTGTCTTTGTGTCTTTTAGATGATTTTTAGCTTAGTTGTGTTGTTTAATTTCTGTGTTCATAGCTTATTAGGGTTAGGATTAGGTCTATTTTAGCTTATTTACTCTTTGCTAGCTTATAAGGACTTATTAGTGCTTATTTAAGCCTATCAGTTTTAGCTAAAAGTATATAAACCTAAATGGCCAATCTGTCTCTTGTAAGTGCTTTTTCCAGCTTATGTAGTTTCTCTATTAGCTTATTTATAGCTTTGTAGTGTAGTTTAGTTATAGTAGTTAAGCTGTTTTTGATCATTTCCCATTTCCATATGCTTATTTGATCTGAATTTAAACTTAAAAATGCTTAGCAATCATTTAAAAACTGCTAGTTTAAGTCTTGTGCTTTTAGCTTTTATAAGCTTTATGCTCATCATGTTTGCTTATTTTTAGTCCCTTTAGCTTATTAAGTCTAGGTAGTGCCCCTTTGTTAGTTTTTAATTTTTCATATGCTGTATAAGTCTTAAAAGCCCAAACAATTTTAGCCTTAAACTGTTAGGATATATGCTTGACTGTTTGCTCATTTTGTGCTTTTTTCTAGTTTATTTATAGTTTTTAGAAAAGGTGTCTTAATTAAGTTTGCTTATTTTCATTTTATTTAGCTTTTCAAAAAGAAAAATCAAAAAAATAAAATGTTTTGTAAAAAGAGATGGTCACATGGGTCGAACCTGTGACCTCCCTCTTTGCACACACATGCCTTAACACCCCACACACTAAACCATCTGCCCTTGGGACTTTTTCATACTCTATTTGCAACATTTATTATTTATGGCTCTTTTCTTGCTTAGCTTATTCGAGCTTTATGGCTTATTTTCTGCTTATTCGTTCAGCTATGTTTTCTGTTTTTATTTTTCTTAAGTTTAGAACTGTTTAAAGTATTTTCTATAAACTTTTCGGATTTTTATTTTTTAGTTTACTATTTTTTATGTATTATTTAGTTTAAAACCGTTTTTAATTCATAATAAATAGAATATAAATCAAAAAAATATAATTCTTTTTCTGAAAATTATTCTTAGTCATTTAGGATTCATTAAAATTAAAATTGCATTCGTAGGGCTTAAATTTGTCATAGTTGGTTAATTTGTCGCGTTTTATTAATTCCCGTTTACGTTTTCGTGCTTTATTTCTTAAGTGCTTTAAATGCTTTTATTGTTTACTTGTTTTTACATGTTTTATTTGTTTTCATCAGTAGAGATAGAAATCAAAATCAAATTTTTTGTAACTATTCAAAACACGCGATCACGAACCTAACCGATTTTCAATTCACACTTCGTCGAGGGAAAACGACCCGGGAGGTTTTTGAGACTACTTTGGTTAAAAGTTTGTTTCTCAAACCCAACGGAAAATACTTACTATACTATAATTGTTTACATCCTAATATACTTATATATATATATATATATATATATATATATTAAATAATCACAAATACTTTCCCTAAAGTATTTGAAAATACCAAAAATATTTTCTCTTTGTTTTATACATAAAAACCCAAAAATATTCTCCTTTACCCTCTAATCCGTTTAATTCTTTCTTCTTATCCTCTATTTTGTTTAATTCTAATGACGTCATATTACCAACCTAGTTGTTACGGGTGTGGAGGTCCTTTAGACGGTTCGATTGTCGAAAATGTAATTGCGAAAGGTGTGGAGATATGCGTTATGGAGGAATTTGTTTTCATTGTAAGTATGATACAAATCCAAATTCTCTCAATTTTTCCGACTACCCTCCACAACCCCAGTACCAGACGTATTCTTGTGAGTTATGTGGAAACGATGCTCATTATGGTTACGATTGTCCACCTCAAGTTCCGTTTGTTTACAATCAGAACCCGTGTTTCGATCAAAACTTCGATAATAATTTTCCACTAACTTCACCGAATTTTTCACAACAAAATCTTGTTTGTGAAAACTGCGAGGGTCCTCATGCGACATTTCAGTGTCAACCGATGAACCAAAATTTCAATTCTTTCGGTTTTGACCAAATTCAACCCCCGCAGCAGATCGTCAATCATCAGCCTCAAGAAATTCCAGAAGTCATTCCTTTTATTGAAAGTATAGAATGGATTGAAATAAAGAACGAGCTTTATAAAATGATGGAAGCTTATACGGAAAGAATGAATCAACAACGTGAGCTTGAGGCTTTACTTACAGCTCAAAGAGAGCGAGAATTACGTGAACAAGAGAAGGCAACTCAAAGAGAGCAAGAATTACTTGCCCAAAAGCAAGCAGCTCAAGAAAAGAAAGAACCACCACAAAACTCCGACTTTCATCAACTTATTGAAGAAATGTGTGGCGCAAAAGTTTGTGAAAAGCAAACGCAAAATATGGAAGATACGATGCTAGAATTGCTTGAAGATTGTCGACAAAAAGAGCTTTATTGTATGCATAATGATGTTGAAGATCTAATTGAAAGAGCTCTTAATTCTAAACTTCTCTCGATTAATTTGAAATCTCAACGTCTCGATAAGGAAAAACAGGAAATAAAGAATATCGTAGAGCAGGCACCTAAACGTAGAACTTGTTTTACAAAGTGTTAGAAGAATTTTAAAGTTATTCATAAGAATAGCTCTATTTCTTTGAATAAAACGCCTCAAATTTCTTCGGTTAATACATTCACACCCGATTTACCAACTAAAGAACCTGAGTACTCTCTAAGTATGGGGGACGAGCATCTTAGCACTATTCCGGAAATGGAATCGGATGAAGTAATAAAGTCTAGTGTTACACATGTACCAATCCCAATTGATTCCCGCGGATTTATCCGAATAATGAAAGTGAGTGTGATGGAATTTTTACGACTTTCTCGAATCCTCTCTTTGATTCTAACAAAGATTTCACCTTTATTGATGACGAGTCACTTTCTGATAAGGACGTTCCGAAAGAAAATTTCAAAATTTATTCAAACCCTCTTTTTGATGATGAAGGAATCATTTCTACTAAGATAGATCCGCATTATTTCAATGCCGAATCTAATCTTATCGAATCTTTGCTTAATCGAGATACTTTGATTGATTCTTCTCCTAAGTTTGATTATTTTCTCGAGGAGTTCCCCGGTGAACTCGCTCATATCGATCCAATTCCATAGAGAATTGAGGAAGCAGACTTTGATCTAGAGGAATAAATCCGTCTTGTTGAGAATTTGTCGTATGATAATTCATCTCCACGACCGCCAGAAGAACTTAATGAGGAAATTGCTGAAACGATTCTTGATTCTCTCTCTCCATCTCTTATCCCCATTGAGGATAGCGACTCTCATATGGAGGAGATCGACTTATTTCTTGCTACGGATGACTCGATGCCACCGGGCATTGAGAATGACGATTATGACTTGGAAGGGGATATTCATTTTCTTGAATAATTGCTTAGCAATGATTCTCCTCCCCTTCCCGAAAATGAGTCATCTAACCTTGATCATTTTAATGATCCGTCATCTCCTCTTCCTCCTCCAGAACTATAACACCTCGTGTTTTAGGTCATTGTACGATATTATGTAATGCACAATTTAGTTTTAGGGTTTTACGCGTTTTCTCTTAAACCGTAAACGTTAAGTTAAATCGCGTAAACTAAAAATGATCATTCAATGTAAACGGGCATTAAACAATTAAATGTTTACATCAAGCAAGTGTTATATGATTATTTAGAGGATAATTATTAACATTGCACATTTTATTTTTATTGGTTACGTTAAGTGTTTACGTTTCGCGATAAAGTACGTTTAAGCCTTCCCGTAAGCACGTTAACTTATCTACGCTTCATCAAATACCAAAAATTTGTACTCAATACTTAAAGTTTATTTAAAACTTCAAGTATTTATCACTTTATACATATTCATTATGAAGGAATTCAAATCATAACTTACAATGTACAAGTTATACATTTTTCTAAGTCTATACTACATTATACTTTATATAATACAAGTATACATTATATAAATGATCAAATACATATCTAACTTATACATATACATATATTTCGTGTAATATGACTAGGATAAGCCAAGATGAGACCAAGAACTTCACAAATATCTTTATACATGCATCTTGTATCAACTTGTATCATGACTAGACAAAGATAAGCCCTAAATAAGCCTATCTTTTTCTTAGTCATCTTTATCAAGCTTGCCACCTTGCAAGAACCAACTAGGCACACAAATATCTTCCTAGTAGTATATATATGCATGCATGGTGAGCTAAGAAGGCCATTCTCTTCATTTCCTTTGCTAGAAAATCACAAAATCCTTCCTTTGCTCTCATATCAACCCACGGCTCAAAAACCTTACAAAATCAAATCCATAGCTTGATTTTCTATCATTATACAAGCATACACACATCATTCCTAAGACCTTATAAGGTGTTTTTAAGAGTTGGTTCACCATTTGCAAGCAAGGAATCAAGAAAAGCAAATAAGGGTTTCTTGAGAAAAATTAGGGTTTCACCTAATATTTTCAAGCCAAGGTTGTTAATCACAAGGGTGTGATTGTTATTCTTACCTCTACTCATCCACACAAGGTTATATCAAAAGCTTAATCTATTCATATTTAAGATTTTATGTGTTCATATGCTTTACTTAGTTAAATCACCATCTAGGGTACTTTTGAATATGTGAAATGGATTTTTACATATGATCATTATTTTGTACACTTATTTATATGTTATATGAATGTTAATATGATGTTAGAATGGTAGTATAACTCTTGTACACACTTGGTTAAGTATAACATGTTTATGAACAAATTAGGGTTTTAAAAGATTTACTTAATAAATTACAAGTGAAAATGGTAAAATAACATGTTAATCTTGTTATCTTGGACTCACATGAGCAAAGTATGAACTAATGAATTTAATATATGTAAGACATAAGATATAATTGTTGTAAAGTAGTTGTAACTAAGTGTTGAATCTAAATGGTACAAAAATCATGCTTAAAACATGTCTAAATCACAAAACCTCAAACTTTCTGTTTTGGTTCGATTTTGAAAGCACCCATATTATGTTTTATAAAGATAGTACATCTCATGAGGATTCCAAAATGATAAGAAACTCGAAAATCCGATTTATAACGAAGAAGATACGCTAGTTACGAGTTTACGACGCTAAATACTTTATAAAACAAATTTTATAAAAAGTTACTATTCATGGCAGAAACTTATACTTTGTAAACATCAATAATATGATAAAACTTTCAATTACGAGAACGTGTTCGAAAGAATCGCTAAAAACGGAGCTATAACGAATAAGATACGACAAAAACGGGTTTTACGTTAATTAAAAGTATAAAAACGATTATATAGCTGTTATGAACAGTAAAAACACTATTCATCACAGAATCTCAAAAACCTAATCACTCGTCTTAATACGAAAGCGTGGGCGTAAGAAACGCGAGAAACGGGCTTAAAACGACAAAGTTATGTCATTTTTGCTAAAGGCGTAATTATAAACGTTTTTACTTATAAATACGATTTCACGTAAACGATTAGATGGTGATATAGCTATATAGAATATATATGTTATTAGTTATCGAAGTGCTATATTACTAGGGAATTTCATAATGAGGCTTCTTCGGATGGCGTATTGACGAGTTGTTGGATTTACGATTTAAAGTGTCCTAACTCCTCGTACGTCATGTCATGACCTCTT
Source organism: Tanacetum coccineum (assembly GCA_026074375.1). Lineage (NCBI taxonomy): Eukaryota > Viridiplantae > Streptophyta > Magnoliopsida > Asterales > Asteraceae > Tanacetum > Tanacetum coccineum. The sequence continues at coordinate 43,258 of BQNB010026466.1, read as the reverse complement.
AAATTATGATAGCCTGAACGATAGTACGATGATAACTATATAGGATTATATACAGTTATTGTTAGACAACGTACTTGAATACTGATTCGACCTATATTAACTAGGTTGCATTCGGGCGTTAGCGTGACGCGTTTTTACTTGGGATATTTTGTTATCAGTTTACTCACTCAAAGTGAGTTCATAGCCCCATGTTTTACAATTATTAAATTACAAGTTTTTGGGGTGAGAAACATATGCATGTTTTACAAATTGGACGCAAGTGTACATTTTATCATGATTACGTGTTGCCTAAGTAGCGATAACCCACTATGCCCATGAATCATGAACTGTCAATTACTAGAATGTGAGCGCGAATGATTATAGATAGATCTATTTGGGATTGACCTCCCCGTTCGGGTGACTAGCTATCACTGGAAACGAACGTATATCATGTCGGATACTGGATGTTACGGGTTGAACATCATCACGGGCAATGTAGGCAATATTTATATATTGTATTCAATTATGTCGAGCTTCGGTGTCATGAGCTTAGGCAAACGTAATTGCATTTTGTGATGTCTGCATCTGTTGCATTATCACTGGGAAAGTCTTGCGGTCCTGCATATACATTTACATAAACCTATGAAATTCACCAACTTTATGTTGACGTTTTTAAATGCAATGTTTTTCAGGAGGTCATTAAGCACGAGGTGCGAAGGATACATTGGTGGTTATATTTTGAAGTCATGCATTAAAGATTTAGTCGCATTACATTTTGTATATCTGTTATGGGCTGGAAATCTTTGTAATAATAACAAGTAAACAAGTAAATCTTCGGGCTTTTGTAACACATACTTTATTAAATCCAATGTATCAGTTTTAAACGACTTTTTGGTCGTTCTTATATTATCTTGTGTTATTGATCTGAGAAGTAACACGCCCCGGACCCTTATTCCGTTGCAACCCAATTTGGGGGTGTTACAATTACCCGGGTTCTCCTCTTGATCTTGTGGCATATCCGAATCTGCAACCTCAAACTCTGGTTCCTCTGATTGAACAGACTTTCTAGAAGATTTTGGTTGAGACTTGGTGCCTTTGGATGAGCCAGATTGTGATTCTTTAGCTTTATGACCTTTTGTTGGTTTTGCATCCTTGCTAGTCTTCTTCTTCTTCAACCCTCGGTCTGATCCAGCAGAAGGGTCTTCATCTTTATCTTTGTCTTTTCGGATTCTCTTCAATGAATACACTTTAACATAAGTGGAGAAGAGAGTATTGTCGAGATCATAAGATTTTATCAATCCTTCATAGCATTCTTTGTGTTCAGGAGCTTCCAGATATGATTCACTTTTATCCATTTTGTCGATAAGAATCTTCTTCAACTCAAATCCTGTAAGCGTTGTAGCAGCCTCATATGAAGATTGTGGTTGAGAAGACTCCTTGGCTAGAATCGCTTGCTCAAGTGACTCAGTAAACATGCGTTGGATTTCTGGTGAAGCAAAGTTAGACACTTCCTTGGGAAGAATCTAAGGAAGTTGATTCTTGACTTGCTCAGTGATCCTTGCAGTGATTGATGCCGAAAGGTAGTTCATGAATTCATCTTTGGTGGCTCCTAGCCTTACATCTAGATATTTGTCTACTAGAGCAGTCACTTGAGTTTTAAGAGGATCGTCCTTTTTGAGTTCAGAAACATCTTTTTCTAATTTTGTGACTCTGTTGTTGAATTGGAAGACGGATGCGAAATCAGGAAGTACAGATTTGAGATTTATAGCTTTAGTTGTTGGTGGTGATGTGGATGTTGATTTTTGTGGTAGAGTATAGAAGGATGGGTTCCCCCCCCCCCCCCCCCCCCCCCCCCCCCCCCCCCCCCCCCCCCCCCCCCCCCCCCCCCCCCCCCCCCCCCCCCCCCCCCCCCCCCCCCAGGGCCCCCCCCCCCCCCCCGTTGGGTGGCTAATGATTGTAGGATGACGGTGGAGTATACTGGTGAAGAATCGGTGATAACCGAGACATGTACAGTAAGGAGTGTGAGTGTTTGCGGGCTTGGTACTTCATGATGGACATGAACATCCATTAGAGAAACAATTTCTGCATCAATATGGGGAATATCTAAAAAATCAAGAATTTAGATGCCAAGTTGGATGAGTGAGAAGAGCTGGTAACTGGGACATCAGTCTTCTGTAAAACAGTAGAAAGTGTCACATGAACATCTTCTATGACTTGAGAGATATCCAGATTTTTCAGACATATTGAATGTTATTCATTCCAGCTTCGGTTTATCGCTCCTTTTGAACGTCTCATCATCAGCTGAATTAGTTTATTAGCCATATATCAACATCTATATTTTAGTGAAATAGTAGTATAATCCATCTTTTCATCTTCATCACCTTCAGCTTTATCAGTAATCTTTGTTTCATCTTCATCATCAGAATCGTTGGACGGGGTTTTAATAAACTCGTGCTTCACTTCTTCTTTATCATCTTCTATATCTTCTTTATTTTATTCTTGATCAGACTCAGAACCCGATTCATTCTCATCAGTTTCATGCTCGGAATCTGAATCATTTTCATTGTTTGAATGGGTTTTGTCATCATCACTGTCATTCTCTTGATCACTGTCTTCACCACTTGAGTCATGATCATCATTGCTATCATCTTTATCATTTCCCTAAGATTCAGCTTCACTTTTAGATGATTCTTCTTCAGTCACATCGGGAAACCCTTGTTTAACACCAGTTCTTTCATTTGTGATAGAAGGGTTGATTTTGGCAGCACTTGGAGCAGTTTTGGTAACAGTACCAGAACCACTTGAGTGAGTCTTATGAAAGTCCCTCAAACTCTTCTGTCTAGCTTCTTCATACTGAGCTTCTTCAGTTAATGCCACTTCAGAGAGCAGATCAATTCCTTTGAGCTTCTCAAGAGTCATCTTTTCCTTCTTCTTAGACAATGGCATCTTAGGAGTTTCTCTAATAACAACACCTCTTGCTAGAGCCTTAGTAGACATCTTTGCAGGTCTCTTTACTCTCTTTGACTTCCCTGTAGGTTCTTCAGGTGAAACTGGGACAATAGTGAGTTGAGGAGAATTTGGCTTCTTGAACTTTCGCGCCTTCTTAGGAGGTGTAGCTATTGTAGCAAAACCAAGGTAAGTCTTGTAAGCTTTGGTTTCCTTCATCTCAGGACTGGTCAATGATTCAGGAAGTATAGCACTATAGATTTGAGTTGCTTCTTTTGCAGAGACAAATCTTAGAGTGTTTATCAGATAATCATCTCTGGAAGTGTGCATCCCGATCTTGTTTCTCTAGGAGACTGCCTTATCTTGAGTAAGGAAGTAGTGAATGACAACTTTGGTGAATCGAGGGTAGTACATCTTATGTTGCTTTTTATAGGCTCTGTTGTCAATCTGGTAAATGAAATCTTCCCAAAGTAGTTCAACATAGTCTACATTCTTCTGATGGTACATACCTCAAAGGATTTGTGCTCTGGAGAGACGAAGCTTGTCAAGACCAGTTGTCTTTCTAGATAAACTTCTGTTAATGAGAGCAGCAAAAGTTATCCAAGGTTGACTGCTTTGATCAACAAAACATCATTGGTGAATTGATCTTCACCGTGTGACCATAAAGTTCTCTTAGAAAGACATAATTTCTTCATCAGTAGGAAGCGTATCAAAGTCTTGACCCTGTACTCTAGGGTAGATCTTAAAGATATCTCTAAAGATTTCCAAATTGAGTTTGAATCTCTTCCTTTTGTCCATTTTGAATCTGTATAAAGTGTCATGCTTGTAAACTGAATCTCATAATTAATGCATGTAAACTTTGGAAACATTGTAGTGATGAGAAATGCAAGGTAGCATGGACTGAGAGCAAGAGCATCCAGAACGACTTGAAATGTAGGTTCTCTTTGTATCTTTCCAGGATTGAGTCTTCCATTGCATTTCCTAATCTCAAGTCTTTTCTCCTTGGGAACAAGTTCAAGATCAAGTTTGGCTTGTTGAGCAGTAATGGAAGGCATGATTCTGCTAAGATTTGTCACATACAGTTCATATACAAGCATATATATATATATATATATATATATATATATATATATATATATATATATATCACTGAAAGACAATCTAGATCGTGACGAATGATTATTGATGCAAGACTGATTTACACTAGGAATTATGCATACAGTTACAAGGCAAAATATTGACACACATAACACCACGAGAAACACATAATCAATTAACACACTAACTATAGGCAATCTATAAAAACCAAGGCAATCACTAAAGATTTCTCAAGAAAAACTAGACCTAAATTAATCACTAAGTGATAAGTTGAGGTTTAATTGTACTTAGATTAGGTTATGAGATTTGATTACCAAGATTACGAGATTAATTCTTCTAGAAAAAATCATGTATAATTCGCCTTATATAAGTGTATAATTCGCATGTGTTGACCTAAGCGTATAGCTCGCCTATACAACTATTTATAATTCACCTGTATTGAGCCACATGTATAGTTCACCTATGTATCTGTGTATACTTCGCATGCATTAGCATTAGTGTATAGTTCGCCTATGTATACATGTATAATTCGCATGTGTTAACATTAGTGTATAGTTCACCTGTGTATACACATATAGTTCGCCTGTGTAACAACTAGTGTAGTTCGCCTGTGTAAAGATGTATAATTCGCGTATATAACACTTACACCAACATTTTACACTTTTTCAAGCATCACTATCCATCTTAACTTGATCACATAGCATCTAGGAAACATTTTAACACATTTAACTCATGAATTAACCACACAAATCATACCTTTTGACTTATTTGACTCGTATAAACACAAAAACCCAAGAAATTCAAGATTTTAACATACCAAGATGTTTAAGGACACTCAAATCCACACAAGAAGTTATTTAAGCAATTCTAAACCCAAACCCATGAACTTTTACATGTTCTTGACCATTTTCCATTGGTACCACATAAAGAATCAACCAAAACGTATGAGTACGCTATCCCCATTAAAAACTGTTATAGGTACATCATCTAGACCCCTATATGACCAAAACCACTCAATCAATTTAACATTTCATCCACTTTTTAGGGTGACGAAAGTTAGGTCGAATTTTAGGGTTTATCGAGCATAATTCCAAGATTAGGTCTGGTATATGGAAGTTTTAACATTAAAACAAGTATACCTTAAGGTTTAAATGAAGGTTGGATTAGTTCTTGAAAGTATTGAAAAATCAACAATGGAGGGAAAAAATTGAGTGTGTTCGTGTGTGTATAAGAAAACCGGGGAAAGGGGTGTTTTTGTTTTAAAACTTTTAGGTTTTGGCAAAAATGCCCCCTAAGGTTTACTAGAGCTTTCACTTTCCTAATAAACTTTACCTAAGGCATAAAATAGTTTCTCAAATGGCAAAACTAATCCCTAAGGTTTATTTATCAAGAATGAGTCTCACATATTGCAATAATACCCTTAAAGAATTAAACACATAACAAATAAAACTCGATTGAGTTAAAATTAAGAGTAAAATACACGTTGGTCTTGTGGTTTACGTTGACCGCGTCCCTAGTCCCTTATCCACAAAAAAGTTGCACCATCGTCCTTAAGTGGTAAACGTTTTACGCGTTCGTCCCTTAGGGACTAACGGCGGAAAACATTGGCTGGTCGGATGGTGACCCTATGGGGATAACGACGGAAAAAACATTTACCACATTAAGGACGGATGGGTGAACTTTTTTGGGTCAAGGGACTAGGAACGCATTGGTCACGCAACCAAAGGATCCAACGGTGTTGTTTACTCTAAAAATTAATTAATCCCTTTAAATATTTATCTCGACATGTTTAAAATCTTTCCGGATTATCACATGATAATTATGGAAGAAGATATTTGACATTTTCTCCCCTTAAACAATGAACCCGCTTTTCTATTTAAAGAGTTGTAGTCGTTGTTTGAGTAGTCAAATGTCTTTGAAAATGATTTTTCTAATGAAATTTTGATTGGAAAATTTTTAATTCTGAAAATCAACACACAAGAAATAAGATTTCTCTTATTTTAATCACATAAGCGCACTGACACGTACACTTATAGAATATAGGAAGCACGGGTTGTGATGCAAAGTAATCACAAGCTTTTGCATGGTTATAAAGTAGACCATGCCCGAGAATAAATTCCCGTTGAGAGGTCAAGTTTTCTTTTTGAAATACTTGCCTTTAAGATGATGACCGGGTTGCTATCAGAAATAATAGCAAGCCATTTTTGGCATGTTTTAAAAGCTTTTGAACTTCTGCTCGAACTTCATTTACAGCCTCGTATCATTATTAAATGACATTTCTAAGGCTGTAAATGTTATCGATTTTCAGAAGACATGCCAGAGATACATATTTTTATATTTTTCTGATTTTTTTAATTTTTTCTTTTCTTTTTGAAAACTTTATATAAAAGAAAAATATTTTTGTGTTTTTATGTTTTCTTATGTACATATGATACAGGATATGAGTTACCACCATCACTCGTCCGTTTCCTCTGCCAGACGTTTCAACGTTTCCGGAGACATGCTTCTCATACCAAGCTTTTCGATCAAGAAGTTAAATCTATCTCGTGGCAAAGGTTTGGTGAAGATGTCAGCCAGTTGGTATTCAGTCCGGACAAAGTATAGCTCCACGATTCCATTCTCCACTTGCTCCTTTATAAAATGGTAGCGAACATCGATGTGCTTGGCTCGTGAGTGTTGAACATTGTTGCAGCATAAAGCAATCGCACTCTTGTTGTCGCAGTACAGAGGAATCTTATTGAATTGAAAGCCATAATCTGTTAGCTGTGAACGCATCCATAGGATTTGAGCACAACACCCAGATAAAGCAATATATTCCGCCTCTGTACTCGATATCGCAGTGCTCTTTTGCTTCTTTGAAGACCAGCTAACAAGTTTATCACCTAAGAATTGAGCACTTCCTGATGTACTGCGTCTAGTGTCCTGACACCCCGCGTGATCTGCATCTGCATATGCTGTCAGAGACATACCGGTATCCTTCGAGTACCAGAGACCCATGTTAATGGTTCCCTTTAGGTATCGAAAGATCCGTTTAACCGCATTTAAGTGCTTTTTGGTAGGCTTTGCCTGATACCGGGCACATAAGCAGACTGCATAAATAAGGTCTGGTCTACTGGATGTCAGATACATGAGGGATCCAATCATGCCACGGTAAAGTGTAGCATCAACTGGTTTCCCCTGTAGATCTTCATCCAGTTTACTCTTTTCTACCATAGGTGTGTCTACAGAATCACTAGTTAGCATACCATATTTTTTAATAATTTCAGAAGCATATTTAGATTGGTTTATAAAGATGCCTCCAAGACTTTGAGAAATTTGTAATCTTAAAAAGAATGACATATGCCCCATCATTGACATCTTGAACTTAGTGGTCATATGATTAGCAAACTCATTACACATGGCAGTATTAGTGGATGCAAAGATTATATCGTCAACATAAATTTGTACCAGTAATAAGTCATTCCCAGCTTGCCGTGTGAAGAATGTTGGATCAACTAAACCTTTGGAGAAATGTTGTGAGATTAGGAAGCTTTACAGCATTTTCTGTACATGCTAGTGGTGCTTGTTTGAGAACCTTATAGGCCTTGTTTGCTTGTTATCACATGCGATGGGTTGTTCTGATATACAAAATCCTTTGTTGAGAAACGTAGACCTCTTCTTTGAGCTCGCCATTTAAGAAAGCCGTTTTGACGTCAATTTGGTAGATCATCATATTCTTATGAGCGACATTTGCTACGAAGATACGGATGGCCTCTATTCTAGCAACCGGTGCAAATGATTCCTCGAAATCGATTCCCTCTTCTTGCCTGAATCCTTGAGCAACTAGTCTAGCCTTATTTTTGGTTCTTGCAAATTTATTCCATTCTGACCTTATAAATCCATTTGAGTTTGATCAATAACACTTTATCTGGACACGGAACCAATTTCCAAACTTCTAGTCTTTGAAATTCATGAATTTATTCTTGCATTGCATCAATCCATGATGGTTTGGTCATTGCTTGTTTGAAGTTCTTTGTTATATCGAATGTTAAGGAAGAAGGGCCATCATTGTAACACCACATGGCATCAGTTTCGAGTTGTTTTCTCGTAGATACAGAGCGAGAAGGATCACCAATTACGTTTGCTATAGGATTATCCTTATTCTATCTACCAAGGTGTTCAAATGGAGTGTGGGTTTGTCTCATATTCGATGATGATCCTTGAGAAGTTGAGTCTTCATGAAGATATTCATGAAGTGGATCATCAAGAAAAGTTGGTGTTTTTGGTGATTCTTTAAAACCTTGAGAAATGTTTGGAGAATGTTCTTGTTCTTGTGTTGATGGAATACTTGTTGATAGAGCATCTTGGTTAATGGAAGTTGACACAGGAGAATCGGCTAAAACCACAGCTCTCGGAGTAGCAGCTTCTTGAACTGGAGAAATAGCAATAGATGGAGGATTGAAATATTCATCAAACATAGGTTGAAACAAGCGATCCTAATCATCTCTTTTTGGTGGAATACAAGGTTGTTGAGAAACAAGGTTTGGAACGAGTCCTGAACGGGATGTAGCAGGAGTCATAGAATAAAGCCCGGGTCCTGAATTGAATTGTTTAGAAGCCATTATTGTCAGCTCATCAAATGCCACATGCATTGTTTATAATTTTCCGGGTTCTTTTGTTGTAGATTCTAAACACTTTCTTTGCCGGTACGTCGTAACCAACGAAAATCCCAATGTCTGCTTTTGCATCAAATTTTCCTAGATCCTCATGGTCATTGGTAGGATAACAAAGTCAACCAAAGACATGAAAGAATGATAAGTCCGGTTTCTTGTCTTGCATAAGCTCGTATGGAGTTTTGTTGTATCGGAGGCATATCAAAGAACAATTTTGGGTGTAACAAGCAGTATTGATAGCTTCGGCCCAGAGAAATAATGGAGCTTTAGAAAATATCAGCATAGTTCGAGAACTTCTACAAGAGTCCGATTTTGCCTTTCGACAACACTGTTCTGCTAAGGAGTGTGAGCTATAGAAGTTTGATGCGTGATGCGAGCATTTTCATACCATTCATGAAGTGTCTGATTGACAAATCTGGTTCCATTATCTGTTCGAACATTCTAGACTGTGGCATTCAAATGAACTTGTATGTTTTTAATACATTTGATGATGGCCGCAGGAGCTTCATTTTTTGTCTTCAAAAATCTGACCCAGGTAAATCTTGAGTAATCGTCGACTATCACTAAGATATACCTTTTCCCGTTAATACTAGTCACACGCATCGGACCACACAAATCTATATGCAAAAGATATAGTTTCTCTTGGTTAGTGTCTTCAGCTTTGGGTTGATGAGAGGATTTTTTGCTTTTCCCTAATGCACATGTTGAACACAAATGATCTTTCTGAAATTAAGTCTAGGAATTCCTCGTGCAAGACCGTCTTTAGCTAGCTTATTCAAAGTACCGAAGTTGAGATGAGATAATCGACGGTGCCATAACCAGCTCTTAGTCTTTGAAGCTTTGGATAGAAGACAGATCGGAGATGATTTAAGCATGTCATCAAGAGAAATTGTGTACAAATTTGTGTCTCGAGACCCTGAAAGTAGATCAACACCTTCTAAATTGCGAATAAAGCAAGTGTTTTTCCGAAATGCAACTTTAAGATCCGCATCACAAAATTGTCCAACAGAAAACAAGTTATGTCCAAGCCCCTCAACGTAGTATACCCTTGAGATAATAACGTTTCCCAGCTGATAGTCACCATACCCCATAATCCTTGCAATCTGGTCGTTCCCGAATCTAACAGTACCTAGAAATTTACTGACAAAGTTCATGAGTTGAGAGCGATTCCCTGTCATGTGTTTCGAACATTCGGAGTCCAGATACCAGAGTACAATCTGGACAACCTATCATGACAAGAGAAGAAGATGATGGAATATATGTTGCAGTGGATCCCCAAATTTGATTGGGTTTTGAGTGGTTAGCATTCTTAGATTCTACAATCTTAGCTATTTTACTCGAACCTATGTTTTTAGCATTTTTGGGTTTCCTGCTATAGACTTTTATCTCTGGTTTTTGTATTTCATCTGAGTAGGAAGTGGTTTACTTAGGAGGCACTATGTTAGTTGAGGTGAACCTAGTTAAAGGGCACGAGTTACCAACTATAGTGAAATTTCTCCCTGTTGGTTTCCACTTAAATCCTACTTTAGTGAATTCATGACCCGTAGGTTTCCAAACATTTTGTTTTTTTATTTTAAGTTTCTTAGCAGATGTAGTACGTTTTTTCCACGTTTGCCAAGATCAAGAAGACATTTATCATGAACACCATCAAACATTAGTATTTATTTGCAATAGGCACCAAGAATTTCAGAATTCATTTTTGATAATGAATGCTTAACATCAAACATCACAAACAGGCTTAATAACACGATTCACTTTATTCACTTTCCTAGGTTGGGCTTCTACTTTATTCTTCTTGTTCCTACTTGGTGTATACGAGATCCTATCATTCTTTTTATTGCCTGGAGGCTTTGATCCGCAATTACTAGTAGAACACTTCACTCCTGTAGAAGACAACACAGGTGTGTTAGAATCTGATGTATTAGAAGACTCTACCTGTTGAATCTTGCTTGAGGATGTGAGAGGTTCAGCAACCTAAAACTTATTGGATTGTTCATGGGTTTGACAGTAACCTTCTTAGCACTAGGTGTTATCGCATTAGGGCACGCATCTTGAACATATACAAGCAACTCCTGAATTCTTGTGGCATACTTACAGGCAAGGTCTAACTCGCTATCTAAAGGTTGTTTCGCCTTAGCTTGTTCGACTATTTCCCGAAGAATATTAGCTTGTTCTTGAGTGTTTCTAAGATAGGCTATGTGAACTTCCCTATTTTGCAATAACCTAGGAGGCAACGGTTCTAAATCAAGTTTGAACATGCCTGGAGCCATAGTGGTGGCAGAAGGTGTGTGTACAACATTTTTAATAATTTCTTTCTTTTTAATTTTCGTAAATCGTTTTTCAATGATGTTATCACAAAAACCTTGTTTTGAATTTGAGCTTTTAAATCCTCATTTTCCACAGATTTTAAGTTCAGTTTGTTAATTAAAGAGTCATTGTGTTCTTTATGACAAACACGTGTCTGTTTGATTGAGTCAAACTGATCTTTAAAAATATGTTTCACATGATTAATTTCATTACAAAGACGTTCATTCTCAGAAAGCAATTTTGCCACACTATTTTCCAGTTCCTTATTTATGGGCTCAAATTCACATTTATCATGAGCAACGTTCTCGTCCTTGGTATTCTCTCGCAAAGATTTAATAGTATCCTTCAACTTATAAATGGTCGTGTCTTTGTCTTGTAGCCGAGCTTTCAAATAATTGATTTCAAAATATTCTTTAATGTCAACAGCATTTTGATTAATGTAAAATTCATCGTTTTGAAAAACTTCTTGTTTTAATTGCATTGACACTATGAGAGAAATACAATGTTGTTCAAGTTGTGAGTAATTTTTCAAAAGATCATTATATGCTTGTTTTGATTTGGAAAGCTCAGCATCAAGATTCAAACACTTTTCACACGAATCATACTTTTTCATTTCCATATTCACAGAATCATTATTCAAAGACATAGAATTCATCACAGTTATCAGCACATCTTGAGACATGATTTTTTGTAAGAGTCGATCATTTTCCAAAAGAATTTATTTCTTAGCAATTTCTAAACATTTTTTATCAACTAAAAACTGTTGAACAGACGCTTCCATTTGATCAAAAACTGATTGTACTTCCGTTATTTCGTTTAGAAGATCTTTATCAAACACATTGAAGATGTCTTTTAAAGATTTTAGAAATGGAATAATTTCATTGTTAAAAATAGTTTTTGTATGTTCAAACCCCCATTCACCTTCTTCAAGAGCACTAGGTGTTATCCTCTTCTTCACCACTGAGTCAAACTAGGTGAGGTGGAATTTATGCTTTTTAAGGCTTGCATTCACCAAACTCACCTTAGGTAGTTCACTGAAAACATCCACTATGACAGGTGGTGTGTAAGAAGGTTTAATGGTAGGATTGAGCGTATGAAACCAAAATGCTTGTTCAGCCGATAATTCTTGTCGTGGAGAAAAACATTTTTCAAAATCATCAGTTAAGCTATTTAAATTTTTATAATCGATGGGTTTGTGAGAAATTTTCTTTGCAATAACTTCAGGATCTTTTGCTTTTTCAGACATTTTTGATCGACTCTCTTCTTCCAAAATCAATATTTCTTCATCATCAATCACAGGCATAGCAACATGTGTATTAGACAAAACAACACCATCATACAAGGTTGGTTTCATCCGCTGAGCTTTCCTAAGATAAAACGGATTTTGATAACCTAGAGCTTGTTTATGTGTATTATCATAAAACGCTTGTGGCTTAGTTAACATGTGCACTGTTTGAGCAGATTGACCCACTTTACAAATGATATTATCAAGTTCCTTAATCTTCTTTTCCAAATCAATTTCATTTTCCATATATTTATCTTCTTTTTCTTTGGATTCATTTTTGAAAACTGTAAAAGTTTTGAATAAAGATTCCTTTTCTTTGATTTGTTTAGAAAGATGTTGCTCAAGTGAGTCAATTTGTTCTTTGAGTGCAAGTTTCTCTCTAATCATATCATCCATTTGAGAATCAATCATCTTTTCACGAGTACTTAAATCAATATTAAGTCGTTGTTCAAAAATTTTGACCCTTTCTTTATATCTCTCTAACTCAGTGGTTATTGATTCATTTTTCTGTTCCTTATTAGCCTTTTCCTAATTATTTACATGATTAATCATTTTTTCATACATTTGTTCAATCACAGACAAGATCATTGAATCTTGTTGTGCCTTTAAATTAGTATCTTGAACACTTTACTATTGTGTTTCTTGCAAATATTGATAATATGGAATTATATTGCTATCACTAGATATCTCATTATCTGTAAAATCCATAACTGGTGTTTGTTCAAAATCCTTCAATGCATGCACACTTTGATTATCCATATCATTCAGATAGGTTTCAGAATTAGGTACCCCTAAAATAATGTCAGAACCATAGTTGGAAATGTTAGCCATAAGAACCGCTTGTGCTGAGATCATCACAGTTTAAATCATACGTATCGAGATCCTCAGTCTGGAAAGCAGCATTATGAGGGATGATTGTCTGAGCTTGATCTGCCGGAATTCCTAGATCTGCAAGAAATGCGAGTTGCTCCTCATCCAATATTTGTCCAGCTTCCTGAGCTTCTGTTAACATTGCTTTCTCCTTATACCATGCAGCATTCCTTGGTCGCTTTGGCTGAGTGCATTACCTAGCCATACGTCCTTCACCTTGGCAGTTGTAGCATTTAACAACTCTAGCTTATCCACTTGTTGTATTTCCCCTTGAACTAGTAGCATTTCCCTTATATGTTGTACCAGAATAATTTTGCCCTTGTCTCTCCTGAACTTGTTGAACGGTAACCCGACCATCTTAAATAGTGGCTTAGTTTCTTAGACTAGAGGAAGTTCTGAGCTGATTATTGGTAGAAGGAAACCTTAGAAGCTACAGCTGTTAGAAAAGCCATTGCTTTATTGAGACAAGCAATCGGTTCATCTCCAGGAGAAAATACAAGAACAGCAAAACCTGAGTCTCCAAATGGTGATTCAGTCATAAGTTGTGTAGGAGCTTAAGGTGATTGATAAGCAACTTTTGGAATTACTTGTGGAACAGTTGAGGTTTGATGATTCATTTGAGACTGAAATATATGTGATGGTGTAATGGATGAATAATTGAATTGAGTTTGTGATGGATAATGAGATGAGTAATGTTGATTGGGTTGAATTGTTCCATGTTGTGATGGTAAAAACTGTTGTTGAAGTTGAGGATTGTTGTAATAAGACTGATAAGTGTTGAAGTGAGGTGGTGTCATCTGCTAATTTGCAACGAATGCAAGTGGATCTTGATTTCGTTTACGCATAATGCGGACTTTATTTGTATGGAGTTCGTGTTGTTTAAGATATGCATGAAGTTGAACAAAGTTAAAGGTATGCAAATCTTTAACTAGCTTGACGTCACAAACTTACTCCATTAAGGTAGAAGACTGTTTAAGAACTTGGTAAAAACTTGAAATTACTCTATTTTTATCTTGTAGATGTTCATGTCATTGATCAGTTGCGTAAATTGCAAGTAATACGTATGAAGTGATCCCCCTTGATGTGAGTAAACTTATCAAACGCATCATACAACTTACATTCTCTTTCGTGCTTTGTCAAAGATGTGCCTTGCATTAGTAATTGAACTCTCTCCCATAAATCTTTATCAACTTTGTGATGATTCACAAGTGAATAGATATCAGCAGGAAGACCTTGAAGAATGATATTGGTAGCTTTCATATCACAATCAGCTTGAATTTTCTCAGCAGCAGATAATTCAGCATATTTCTTTGTTCTGATCACACCGTCCTCTTCAATCGTAGGCCAAATGAGAAGAGCATTTTCAACTGATTCAAGTATCATTCTTCCGTGCTCTCTATTTTGCATGTATAATTTCATTCTACTTTTCCAAGAATCATACAGGTCTTTCTCCAACATAGGTGGACGATTGTCAGCACCGGAGAGTATCATGTACTCAGCAAGAGTATTCTTTTGTCCAAGTGATATAATTGAATCCATTTTAATGTGATAAGATTAAAATTATCAGACAGTGATTGGAGGTTGTTGTGTTAAAGTGAGTTTTGATTAATGAAGTTGAGTCTGTCGGAATACACGGGATTTTACAATTCTTGATAAAACCACGGGATTTTACAAATCAGAGAACAACCATATAATTCACCTAATAAACGTGTATAGTTCTCCCTTAAAAAATGTATAAATCTCCCTAGCAAATAGAGCGTATAAATCGCCTTAACAAATTATACATATAAATCGCCTTCATAAAAGGAATGTATAAATCGCCTTTGTAACCAATGCGTATAAATCGCCTTTGTAAACAATGCGTATAAATCGCCTTTGTAAACAACGCGTATAAATCACCTTTGTAAACAATGCTTATAAATCGCCTTTGGAACCGTATAAATCACCTTTGTAAACAACGCATATAAATCGCCTTTGGAAACGTATAAATCGCCTACACACCAACGTATAATTCGCCTTTGGAAAGTGAACGTATAAGTCGCCTATAGAACACGTATAATTCGCCTGAAGGAAGAAATACGCATAATTCACCTATAGAACACGTATAATTCGTCTGAAGGAAGAAATACATATAATTCGCCTATGCAACACGTATAAATCGCCTAATACACTACGAAACTCAAACACCAGAAATCTTAAAAAGACTCACTTTTTGACGTTTTTACCTGATTTTTCTTGTACTTCTTACCTATCTAAGACTATTAGAACCTTAAAAACACAAACTTTAAAATTTTTGACACGAAAAATTTGAAATCAAGATTCTTGGTACAAAACCCTCCTTTTAACCAAAAAAACTCAAAAAATGATTATTTTTTTTTGTTTTTGAAAGATTTTCTTGTACTTCTAGTCTATACTAAGATAACTAAGCAAGAAAGTTATGATCTTTATAGTTTTTTAAACCCTTAAAAAGTGAACTTTTTGAATGGATTCGAACCAAAAACACTAGTAATACGAGTATAGAAAACGCACACAAAACCTATACAAACACCCCTCAGCAATAAATCCCTTTTCAAAAAGTTTGAAAGTTTCTTTTAGGTTTTCAGAAAATGGTATGACATCTTTTTTAAAAGCATCTTTAATATCCGATCGCTCCTAGATACCTATATCATGACGAGATAAAGTAGTTCTCCTTTTAATCCAGTCATCAAACTTGGTGAGAAGATCTCGTGCACTTTTAAGATTTTTGAGTACTTGACTAGTTGATTGGAGTTTTTTAGTAAAAACTTTAATGGGTTTTGAAATGTTTTCAGAAATTCTTGGTGTGCAGACCAATATAGTTGTTCTGCTAACAATTTTTATTATGGAACAAAATACTCATAGAGTTTATTTAATTTTGAGTAATCAATCGGTTTAGCATTAATCTCAGTTTATTTTTTAATCATTTTCAACAAACTCTCTTTAGCAATTATCAAAGTTTCCTTAAAATCACACACAGATACATGATTATGTTTATCAATCAAGACTTTACCATTATATAACGCATGTTGTTTCCGTTAAGCTTGAGAAAGATACAAAGGATTTTGATAGACAAGAGTTGTCTGATGAGTTTCATCATAAAAATTTTGAGGTTTGGTTAACATGTGCATTGTTTGAGTAGTTTGACCTAGTTTGTAAACAATGTTTTCAAGTTTCTTTTTAGCATTTTTTAAATCTACAATTTCACTGATGTTCTTTTCATAAATTTTAGAAGACTCTTTTTTGAATGTTTCAAAACCATTTTTGAGAAAATTGACATGGTTTGTTAACTTTTCTATTTGTTTTCGTTGAGAAAAGATTTAATTTTTATAATCAGATACTTTTCTATTGCGATCACAAATAACAGTTCTTAATTCGTGGTCTAAAAATGTTTATCTGTCGAAAGCAGATTTTTTAGATTAATTTTCCAAAGTTTTGACTCTTTCTTTGTATCATTTAAGCTTAATAGTTAATGATTCATTCACACTTTATATATCTTGTGTTACTGTGTTACAGTTTTCTACTTGAGATTTCATTTGTTTAATTATAGACAATATAATATCATTATTCTATGCAGGAGGAGGAACTTAGTTATCAGCATCGTTGCCAATAGTAACCATATAATTAGCATAGGAGATAACATTGCTGTTACTCGTAAGTTCATCATATGACTCATTATTGGACACTATCTTTTCTATATATCCCATCTCTTATACACTCGAATTAAGCACATCGGTGTCATGATAAGTGTCGTAATGATGTACCTTAGAGAGTATGTCAGAATCATAATGTGGTTCAACGATGTCACCATTGATGGAACCAACAGGAGAAAAATTTGCAATGAAGATTGGATTTGCAGTAGCTTCATCATCACAGTCTAAATCATATGCATCAACGTGGTCTGCCTTGAAATTTGTTGTTGCTTGTAACTAAAGATCCTCACAATCATCAGTTTCTTCTAAACTGTCAGCTAAGAAATCATGTTGTTCATCATTCAATACAACTCCTACTTCTTGTGCTTAAGCAAGTAGAATCTTATCCTTAAACCATTCAGAATCTTTCACCCTTTTCATTGTAATACACTACTTAGCAATATGACCTTCATCGTTGCAATTATAACATCTGATAACCCTTTGTTGATTTGCCCCTACATTTCCAACTATATTGACAACCCTTGCTCCTAAAGCTTGATTCTTTCTAGCACTTCCCCCATAACCTTAAGACTGTCTACCTTGAACATTCTATACTGTAACTTGGCCATTTTTCACTATAGCTTGAGTTCTTGGATTAGACGAGGTTTATAGTTGGTTATTTGTTGGAGGATATCTTGAGCTAAAAGTGAAACTCAAGAAGACACCATACCCCCCCCCCCCCAACCCCCCCAAACCTCCCCCCCAAAAAACCCCCCCAACCACCCCCCCCCCCCCCCCCCCAAACCATTACCCCACCCCCCCCCCCCCCACCCCCCACCCCCCCCCAGAAAAAGAAACCCCCAACCCCCCACGCCAACCCCCCCCCCCCCCCCCCCCCCCCCCACCCCCAACCCCCCCCCCCCCCCCTACCCCCCCCCCCCCCCCCCACCCCCCAAAACCCCAACCCCCCCCCCCCCCCCCCCCACCAAACCCCCTCCTCCCCCCCCCCCCCCGCCCCCCCGCCCCCCCCCCCCCCCCCCCCCCCAAAAAACCCCTCCCCCTCCCTCCCAAAAAACAAAGCCCCCCCCCCCCCCCCCCCCCCCAAACCCCCCCCCCCCCCACCCCCCCCCCCAAACCCCAACCCCGACAAAAACCCCCCCCCCACCCCTACTCTACCACCACCCCTACACCCACCACATCCACCCCTATAGTCATCCATAGCCCAAATAATAATCTAATACACCACATCTACCTCCCACTCCACAGAAACATCACCGCATTACCTTCACCTCCCTCCTGAATGAGTCAACCACACACCTCCCACCTCCAACAATATTCAAAGAGTCCATAAGTCACAAACAACCTACAACCATGACAGAAACATTCCCACCAAATCAAATTAATACACCTACATGGCCAATATGTACACTACACCTTATTCAATAAAACCATCTAACCCATTGTTTTAATATGCCCTACATTTCCAAGCAATAATGACAACACTTGCTCGCTAAAAGTCTTGATTCAATTCTCGCACATCGACCCCATAATCTCTTAAAGACTGTCTACCTAGAACAAGCTATACTGGAAAACGGAGTGGGAGCCCATTTTGGATGTCACTGTATAGCTTAGACAAGAATTCGGTATGTTTATGTATTGTACAGATTTTTACCTAAAGTATTGTTTGGTTTTCTTACTTTATGTGTAGGGTGTAGGTATACATTGTATTAATTTTATCGTGTACATAATTTGCAATTTAACATCAATGTGAGTTACCTAGATTTAAGACACAAAAACCACAAAATGAAGTTGGTCTCAAGGTTTATAGTTGGTTATTTGTTGGAGGATATCTTGAGCTAAAAGTGAAACTCAAGAAGATCATAGCTTTGTTGAGACTGGCTATTGGATCATCAGTTAGAAGAAAGGTTGGTACAATATATCTAGTATCAGGTTGATATGCAAGTGGTTGTTGAACAACTGTTGGTGCATAAATTTGAAGTGGAGGTGACTGAATTAGTTGTTGGGTTATTGGAGTGTTTGATTGGTAGTGTTGATATGGTTGATAAACTTCATATGGTTGAGAATGATACTGTATGTGCTGAGAGTTGTATGAGGGAGGTGGGTTGTAGGTATTGGCCAGTAAAGCAAGTAGATCCAAGAATCATTGTTGCATTTCTCAAACTTCATTAGCATCTCTGTCATTATGTTTGAGGAAAGAATATAACAGATAAAAGTTCACACTATAAAGATCTCTTGCTTGTTTAGCTGATGTGACAAACCTACTCTACTCTGGTTGAAGATGATTCACAAACTTTATGTTGATTGCATGTTTGACATAGACATAGGAATCATTTTCATGTCATTGATCAATTTAGCATATCTCATATAGTATGAGTGAATTGATTCACCAGGCTCAGATGTAAATTTGTAAAATTCATCATATAGCATTGACTCATGTTCTTTCTTGGTCATCTTTGTGCCTTCCATAAGTTCTTTAACGCAATCCCATATTTCCTTTACAGTCTGATAGTGGTTGATGAGATTATAAATGTCAACTGGTAATCTAAGTAGAAGTATACTGACAACTTTGATGTCACCGTCGTATCGTAACTTCTCTTATTGAGAAAGGTCTGCAGGTGTTTGTGGACGCAATATGTCAGTTACACCATCTTTATCTTTAGCAGTAATCTCTAGTAAGAGTTTAATAGGATCATTCTTGATTGAGTCGATTAACATTTCTCCATTCTCTTTACCTTGGATATAAAGCAAAATTCGATCTTCCAGCTATCATACATGCCTTTCTCTAGCATCGGGGGAGAGTTTTCAGAATCTGCTGCAATTAAATTTTCTGCCATTGTTTCCATTGATGAATTGAGTGTGTAGAATTAATATGAAATGATGTTTTGGAACGTTTCCGATGAAAATGAAGTGTTGTGTGGTTTATATGTTATTGTTTTAGGGAAAAGGTTGAATCTTTATGTAAATCGTGAATAAAGGTTGAAACTTTATCACTTAAAATTACTAAAGATAGAGACTCTAGCCTTGAAACAAATTTGAAAAATCCCTAAAGTATCAAAAACCAAGGTTCGGCTAGTTTTTGTCTTGTTCGGTACAAGCCCTAGCTAGGTTCGGCTAGGATTTAGAACTTTTAGAGGTTCGATGGAAAGTTTGAAGGTTCGGTGGAGAGGATCGGTTACCAAGGTGGTCTGGTGCCTCCTTGGTTCGGTTACCAGGTGGTTTGGTACCCCTAGTTCGATTACCAGGTGGTTCAGTTCCCCTGGTGGATCAGTTACCCGGTGATTCGGTTCCCATGGTGGTTCGGTAATCGTTGTGGTTTGGTGGTCACCGATCCTTGTGATTCAGTTAAAAAAAATTTAGACATAAGAAACCATAAAGAAAAATAACTTTGTGGAAAATGTGGTTTGCACGTTTTGAGTGACTTTTCAACAAAACTAGCGTTACTAGTGTGTAAAACCGATATGGTTTGCAAAAGTTTGAAACTTTATCTTCCAAAGTCTTCAAAAATCAAAACTTTCTTCTTTGAAACCTTCTTGGAACCATTGTGCTACAAACTAGAGTTGCTAGTTTGTGTAACCGATATGGTTTGCATAGTCTTCAAAAAATCAAAACTTTCTTCTTCTTTTTGAAACCTTCTTATTCTCTTTTTAGGAAACATTTGTAGCTTAATAAAACAAACTAGAGTTTGCGATTTGATGCTAGTTCTTTGACAAAAAAAACCCGACATATGGATTTGCATAAGTTTTTGTTGTTTGAACTTAACCTTATTACCTTCAATCCGAACCATCCAACAACAAATATTAAAAATAAAAAACTTATAATCCTTTTTTTTAAAAAAACTTTTTTTTTTTTTTCCTTTTTATTCTTTTTTTCTCTCTTATTTAATTTCTCCTTTTTTTCCTTCTTTTTTAATCTTTTTAAAAACTTTTTTCTTTTAAAATACTTTTTTTTTTTTCAATACTTATTTTTCTTACACAAATAAAACACTTAAAAAAAAAAAAAAAAAAAAAAAACTATCAAAATGACAAAGTAAATTTAAAAAAAAAAAAAAAAAAAAAAAAAAAAAAAAAAAAAAAAAAAAAACAAAGAAAAATAAAAGCCTTTTTTAGTAAAATTTTAGTTTCTTTCTTTCTTCCCTATTTTCTTCTCTACTTTTCTTTCTATCCCTCACCACCTCTTTTAAAATAAAAAAAAACAAACCTAAAGGAGTAAAAAATATCAAAAAAACCTTTAAATTGGGTTTTTACAAATAAAAATCAAACCTTTATGGTTTTTAAACACATAAAAGTTAAAATCATCATTCTTTTTATGTCAAAAAGGGGCAAACCACATAAAATGACAAAAACCAAAACTTTAATCTTTAAACACACACAAAAACACTACTAATCATCCCATGGCGATTGATACCAATAGATAATAATCAAAACATATGCTACACTATATAGTTTTAGAGAGAGAAATATATAGAGAGAGAGAGACGTGGGTGAGGAGAAAGAGAGAAAACTAGATATATTAGATTAGAAAAAGAAGAAATCACCACCCTAATCCCTTCTTTTAACCCTCCTTATATAGGAAGGAATGAGGGACTAGGAAGCAATTAGGGTATTATACATATTACATATAAGTCCTTCCCTATTTGCACTACTTAATTTTTAGACTATTAAAGATAGATAAATGACCTTATAACCAACAGTTTGTATGTTTCTAACAGTTAAGTTTAGCTTTGATAGACAAAGTGACATGCCTAACTTTCTTAGCATAAGTACCCATCTATTTTCTCATCTTTACATTAAAGTTATAAAGTTAATTAATCAAGTTGCATATAAAAAAATTATAAATAGATTACAAATTTGGATATCAAAAATTTACAATGATAATTTTAAGTTAAACTCAATATTATAGCAAAGTTTTTCAATTCGAATGTCCGAAATTTTGGATAATAGCTTTCTATATCCGAATTTCTAAATATTTATAAATTTTGAAAAACTTTTATATAAGTTCCAAACATTTCTTACCATTTCCAATATCAAGTTACAAACCTCTCAACCATAATGGCATCAACAACCACTCCACCACCACCGCCATCATCCGATCATCACATTGTCATTTCTGTTAACCCGGTTATCATTAATGTACCCGCCTTTATTGCTGCAACTCCCAAAAAGTGTTGTTTGGACCGGCCTAATAGGTCAAGATACTTCAATTCATGCCGAAGGTGCCGCGATTGAAGAGGCACAGTAGAGTTCGCAACGCGTCCAAGAGACAGTCCCTCGTAATGAAACTGAAGAAGTTGAACTAGAAGCTCATAGAACAGACCATGCACTATAATGCGATGTTGGTTGTTTCACCAACTCGGTGAAACGGTCCCATAGGCTTCGAGCGGTTCAAATGGGAGCAATTAAGGCCTCTTAGCACCGTCCCTGGAGATTTTAGATGATACATTTCCCTCAAAATTTAGAAACGTGTTCGCTATAGAAAACTTAAAGTACTATACTCGATTCGTCCCTAGAGCAACGACCATGGCAATGGGAGAGTATATGGCGACATGGTCGGAGTTAGCCCGACAACAACAAAGCAATATGGACATAAGAGGCTCCCTAAACCTGTGGGTAGCTACAGTCTTGTTGTTTGTAACTTTTCTTCTAGTGGCTATGTTGTTGGTTGCTAGACAAGTTCTGCGTAGTAAAAGTCAATTATGAATTAAAATTGCATAGACGAGCGAGTTTGAATTTAAATATAAGAGTACATGGACATGTAAGTTATAACCTCATTATCAACTTTGTTAAGTTTAGCTTTGATAGACAAAGTGGCATGCCTAACTTGCTCAGCATAGGTACCCATCTGTTGTCTCATCTTTACATTATACAAAGTTATAAAGTTAATTAATCAAGTTGTATGTATAAAAAAATTATAAATAGATTAGAAATTTGGATATCCAAAATTTACGATGATAATTTTATGTTAAACCCATTATTTTAGCTAAGTTTTTAAATTAGGATGTTCAAAATTTTGGATAATAGCTTTATATATCCGAATATCCAAATATCTATAAATTTTGAAAAAGTTTTATATAAGTTCCAAACAGTTCTTACCGTTTCTAATATCAAGTTACAAACCTCTCAACCATAATGGCATTGACAACCACTCCACCACCACCACCATCTTCTGATCGTCACATTATCATTTCCGTATGGCTGGTTATCATTAATATACCCGCCTTTATTGTTGCAGCTCCCCTAAATGTTGTTTGAACCAGCCAGACAGGTCAAGATGCTTTGGTTTAGGTCAAAGGTGCATTGGTTGAAGTTACACAACAGAGTTCGCAACCCGTCCTAGAGAAGGTCCCTCGTAACAAAACTGAAGAAGTTGAAATAGAAGCTCATGGAATGGACCGTGCACCAGAAGGCGGTATTGCTTGTTTCACCAACTTGGTGAAATGGTCCCATTGGCTTTGAGCGGCTCAAATTGGAGCCATTAAAGCCTCTTAGCACTGGCCCTAAATATTTTAAATGATACGTTTCCCTCCGAATTTGGAAACGTGTTCGCTAAAGAAAACTTAAAGTACTATACTCAGTTCGTCCCTGGAGCGGTGACCATGGCAATGGGAAAGTATATGGCGACATGGTCAGAGTTAGCCAGACAACAATGAAGCAATTTAGACGTAAGAGGCTCTCCAAACCCATGGGCAGCTATAGTCTTGTCGTTTGTGAGTTTTCTTCTAGTGGCTATTTTGTTGTTTGCTAGACAATTTATGCGTTGTAAAAGTTAATTATGAATTAAATTGCATAAACAAGCGGTTTTGAATTTAAAGATAAGAGTACATGGACATGTAAGTTATAACCTCATTATCAACTCTGTTAAGTTTGGCTTTGATAGACAAAGTGACATGCCTAACTTTCTCAGCATAAGTACCCATATGTTGTCTCATCTTAACATTATATAAAGTTATGAAGTTAATTAATCAAGTTGCATATATATAAAAATTATAAATAGATTACAAATTTGGATATCCAAAATTTATGATGATAATTTTATATTAAACCCGTTATTTTAGCTAAGTATTTCAATTCAGATGTCTGGAATTTTGGATAATAGCTTTCAATATCTGAATATACAAATATCTATAAATTTAATTTTTTTATATAAGTTCCAAACAATACTTACCTTTTCCAATATAAAGTTACAAACCTCTCAACCACAATGGCATCAACAACCACTCCACCACCACCGCCATCATTTAATTGTCACATTGTCATTTTCGTCAGGCCAGTTATCGTTAATGTAGCCACCCCTAATGTTGTAGCTCCTCAAAATGTTGTTTGGACCGACCCAACAAGTCAAGATGCTTTGGTTTAGGCCGAAGTTTCCTTGATTAAAGAGGCACAACAGAGTTTGCAACCTGCCTAAGAGACGGTCCCTCGTAATGAAACCGAAGAAGTTGAACTAGAAGCTCATGGAACAGACTATGC
This sequence comes from Tanacetum coccineum, assembly GCA_026074375.1. NCBI lineage: Eukaryota > Viridiplantae > Streptophyta > Magnoliopsida > Asterales > Asteraceae > Tanacetum > Tanacetum coccineum. The sequence goes on along the minus strand of BQNB010026466.1, from coordinate 18,987 downwards.
ACCAGAATGCGGTGTTTGTTGTTTCACCAACTTTGTGAAACAGTCCCATTGCTTTGAGCGGCTAAAATGGGAGAAATTAAGGCCTCTTAGCACCATCCCTGGAGATTTTGGATGATAGATATCCCTTAGAATTTGGAAACGTGTTCGCTTAAGAAAACTTAAAGAACTATACTTGATTCTTCCCTTGAGCGACGACCATGGCAATGGGAGAGTATATGGCGACATGGTCGGAGTTAGCCTGAAAACAACGAAGAGATTTAGAAGTTAGAGGCTCCCCAAACCCGTGGGCAGCTACAGTCTTGTCGTTTGTGACTTTTCTTCTAGTGGCTATGTTTTTGTTTGCTAAGTTCTGCGTAGTAAAAGTCAATTATGAATTAAAATTGCATGGACGAGCAGGTTTGAATTTAAAGATGATAGTACATGGACATGTTATAACCTCATTATCAACTCTGTTAAGTTTAACTTTAATAGACAAAGTGACATGCTTAACTTGCTTAGCATAGGTACCCATATGTTGTCTCATCTTTACATTATACAAAGTTATAAAGTTAATTAATCGGGTTGTATATATATATATATATAACTATAAATAGATTACAAATTTGGGTATCGAAAATTTACGATGATAATTTTATTTAAAACCTATTATTTTAGCTAAGTTTTTAAATTCAGATGTCTGAAATTTCGGATAATAGCTTTGTATATTCGAATATCCAAATATCTATAAATTTTGAAAAACTTTTATATAAGTTCCCAACTGTTCTTACCATTTCCAATATCAAGTTACAAACCTCTCAACCCTAATGGCATCAACAAGCACTCCACCAGCACCACCATCATCTGATCGTCACATTATCATTTCCGTAGGGCTGGTTATCATTAATGTACCCGCCTCTATTGTTGCAGCTCCCCAAAATGTTGTTTGAACTGACCAAACATGCCAATATGCTTCGGTTCAGGCCGAAGGTGCTAATGACATCAAATAACGTCAAATTTATAGCATCATTTATTCCATATTTCTTACCCATTTTATATAATTATTGCAAGAATTGGTACTTAATCGTTTATATTTGAGTTTTGCAGTAATTATGGAGTACTTTGTGAAGATTAGCAAAAAGGCACCCATTCTGGAGCTTAACGTTGAAATCTGAAGAAACTATTCTGACTACCCATACGCAGTATCCAACAAAGAAGATACGGCGTATCTGTGCCTGCACTTCACTAGAAACCTCAAAGAAATAAAGACCTATACTTCGTATCAAGAAGATCAACATACACCGTATTCTGTTTCGAGTATCTGAATATTCTAGAATATATTTAACGTGGTCCCTACTCCAAGAAACCTCCTACGCCATATTGACCTTAACCAATACGGCATATCGATGATTTTCCAAAAACTATAAATATAAATCCCTAAACCTGAGTTTAAGGTGTGCTTAACCATATTTTTGATACCATAACCACATAAGTTGATTTTCAGAAGCTAAGAAGAGCAAAGAAGGTCAAGCAACGCATCTAATTCTATAGGAAACACCTTGAAATTCTATACTCTTGATAATCATTTTTGATTTTTGGTATCATTCATTTAACTCGGTTAGTTTACCTTGGTTGTTCATTATCATGTTTGTATTCATTACGATGGTTATCGGCTAATACCTTTACGTATTAGCCATGTTTATGAAAGTCTCATGTTTAGTTTGTTTATCCTGATTACTTAATTTATTATTGATTGTTGATTATGTTTATCACATGATATTTGTTTATGTTCGGTTGCGCGGTTTAATTTATTATTCAACTAAATCTAGTGATACAGACCAAGTAATATAGGTTTAGGATCAAACTTGCATTTAGTTATATGGAATTGGAATTATAAGACAATAAATTAAAGATCCTAGTGTTTCCCCCGGTTATAAAGGATGGTAAGCTAGGTGGTGAATTAGGTTAATACTACAAATGCATCCTATGACTTTGCTTGGATTCATTATCTGGTCGGTAGACTACCAATACCTATAACTAGAACTGAACATAAGTGGATAAAGCCTCAATGAGCTAAGGTTTGCACGATATTCACCAATATTGTCCTATATATGAATTATAATCAGCAAAATAGGATGCGTTATGCGGATGCATTTAATTGTGACAAAATTAGTATGTCTAGGTTTTAGGAAGAAGTACCGCCTAAATCTTGGAATGATATGTCGCCCGAAATAAGTAATCATAGCACTAAATAAACAAACCTGCATTAGACTAAATTAAACATGATTAATACAGTTTCCTTATAATTGGTTTGACCGCTCTTTTATCTTCTGATTATCTGCCAATGTGTGTTATCGTTTCTTAAGTAGGTTTAAGTCACCACAAAACCCGTGCCAGTCTCTCAGACTGAAAACCCCCTCTACCCGTTAGAATTAGGTTTAACATAGGTTTAACTTAGAATTAACATAGATTAGATAGATTAAATGTTGGGAATTATACATTCCTGACTTAGTATCATTAGTTATATACTTAGTACCGCTAGTAATAGTTAGTACTGACAGTAGAAAATATTAAGTACTACTCAGATAGTTAGTACCGTTAGTATAAAATAGTTAGTACTGTTTAAGAGACATGCATGAGATATTATAGGAAAAGATATTCATTATCTTTTACGCATTTTGTAAGCCATGATTAGGGTTTTCCTTGGTGTATAAAAGGAACCCTTACGACATAGTTAGAGACATCACTCAATATCAGTTCCTTGTCAATCTAATAGTTAGCAATCAATATAAAAGCTTAGTTATCAATATTCATTGTTCTTCTTTGCATTATAAGTTAGATTCCGCATAACTTATAGTGTTCTTAATCATTGTTTCTCCTGTAGTTTGTGTGAATCTATTCATATTAGCTACAACCCTTAACAAGGTAGTAAGATCTATATTCAAAGGGATCCACACGATGCTTCCCCAAACCCGCCTCATACTCATCGGGATCTAATCGAGGTGTCCTTTTGAGTGTGATTCTCAACCAAACATGCACCGTTTCACGTTTATTATTATTTTTACACCATAATCAATAACTTAAAGAATTAAAAATCTATTAATAATCAATTACACAGTAGCCTTATTAAGTTTTTAGCGATACTATTCGACATAAATAATTATAATTTACGCCATCACGGATTTACTTCTTTTTAAAATCTGACATAAAAATAAGCTTTTATAATCACAAATTGCAATCTTACAATGATTAAAAAACAACATATGTTACGAAAACAATGTTTTTATTACGTAATTAAATACTAACATAATACTATATGGTTATATAGATATATACATGTAGAATTTAGTTAAAGTAGTGTAGTGTGTTAAAATTGTTAAAATGAAAAGCATTTTAGACCTTTGGATCTTCTATTTTGTTTAAGATGATATTAATTTGGTTAAAAGAAAACCAAAAATAAAATTAATTACAATGTAAATTATTAAGGGCATTTTAGTAATCCTCATTTGGGTAAATGACTGTTACAAACAAGTTATATTCTTCTCCATTAATAGCATATTGTTTAAAGATTTTTGGAAAAAACAAAACGGCTCCACCATTTTTTTATCATCTCACCATGAATACGTATTCATCTTTCCACTCTTTTTACATTATACTACTGTACTTTGCTAGCATAACCAATTTTGGTCTCAATTTGATGATTTGTATAATAATCTTAGAGTCTTTGAGTCTGATGTTAAAGGCTCTACTCTATCATCCTCTAGCACACAAAATGTGACATTCGTTTCAGAGAACACTTCAGACTAATGATGTAGTACCGCTTATGGTGTTTCTAAACTCTTCTGCGCATAACTCACAATATGAACATACTTCATCATACTCCTTACTTGCAAATCAATCCAGTTGTCCATAATTGGATCATGAGGATTTGGAACAGCTTGATGAGTTTGATTTAGAATAAATGGACTTGAAATGGCAGGTAGCCATGATTTCCATGAGAATGAAAAAGTTCTACAAAAAGACAGGTAAAAAGCTACAATTTGATGCCAAAGAACCGGTTGGGTTTGACAAAACCAAAGTCGAGTGCTATAGTTGTCACAAGACAGGGCATTTTGCTAGAGAATGTAGATCCAAGGGGAATCAAGATGGGAGGAGGAGAGATGCTTAGAACACTAGGAATAGGGAAAAAGATAATGGGAGAAGATCTGGTAGACAGGAGGACTCTAAAGCTTTGGTGACTATTGATGGAGATGGTGTTGATTGGACCAGTCACTCAGAAGATGAACAAGAGAGCTATGCTTTCATGGCTTGCAACAGTTCAGGTTCGGACATAGAGGTAACTTCTTGTTCCAAAGAATGTAAAGAGTCTTATGTTAAACTTAAAAAATTGTATGATGAACAGAGGGAACAACTTAGAGATGCTAGTATAGAAATACAGGCATATACTCAAGCTTTAAAGAAAGTTGAAGCACAATTAGTTGCTCATCAACAAGGTCAACTTTGGTATGAGGAAAAGGTAAGGTTTATGAAAATTGAAGATTTAAAAACTATTGGCAGAAGCTAAAAAAGAAAAAGAAGATTTAAAAGCTAAAGTAGAAAAATGGCACAATTCTTCTAAAAATCTTAATATTTTGCTAAATAGTCAGATGAGTGCTAAGGATAAAGCTGGGCTTGGGTATGGAAATCAAATGAATAAAGGTGTTTTAAGTTATGAAAATGAAGTTTTCCAAAGTGTGTTTGTTAGTAGGACAAGTGAAACAGAAAATAGTCTTGTAAATGATAGATATGCAGAGGGGATGCATGCAGTTCCCCCTCCAATGACAGGGATCTACATCCCTTATGGACCTGATAAAGAAATAGATGACTCACAATTTACATATGGTCCAAAGCAATATAAGCCTAGTGAATCTGATACTAGAAGCAGTGACTTTAATTCTTGTGAATCTAATTGTAGTGAAGAAACACATGAATCTATGCCTGAACCAGTTGTTAATAAACCTAATTAGTAATAAAACCTAAAAAGTTGGTCTGATGCTCCTATCATTGAGGAGTATGAATCAGATAGTGAAGATGAACATGTGTCTCTACCCTCAAAAGAACAGGAAACACGTAGTTTTGCTAATACTCTTAAGCATATAAAAACTCCTAGGCAAATTGTTAAACAACAAAACACATGCAGTAAGAGTCCTAAACCTGACAAAAAGGATTGTAGTGGTTCAATATCTAAAAAATTGGGTTTGGGATATGGGTTTACTACAAAAGCATGTTTTGTATGTGGAAGTTTTAGCCATCTTATAAGAGATTGTGATTTTCATGAGAAAAAGATGGTCAAAACAAGCTGAATTAAAATATGAGGATGAGTATGGGTCTAGTCAAAAAGTGAGGAAGTAGGCAGTATGGAAAAACAATGTGGGCAAAGTGATGAATCATCAAAACCAATTTGTTCCAAAAATAGTACTAACTAGAACTGGAAAGATTCCAGTTAATACTGCTAGAACTAGCGGTACTAACACAGTTAATACTGCTAGGCATAATTTTAAAAGACAGGCAGTACCAATTAATACTGCTAGGCATAATTTTAACAAACAGGCAGTACCAATTAATGCTGCCAGGAAAATTAGTACTGTTAAACCTTTTGTGAATAAAGTTAGACCAAAAACTATTTTTCATAAAACTCATTCACCATTTATAAGGCTTTTAATACGACAACGAAAACACACTTAAAACTCAACTTTTACAAAGCAAAAAGTTAATACTGCTGGGGTTAATTCAGTTAGTGTTATTGGGCAAAATAGGGAAACTGTTGTTAAGACCTCAGCAGGTTGTAACTGGAGAACCAAAAGGTATTATTAGAATAGAGTCTCTAAATACAATATTAGATCAATGACAAGGACAAATGTATATTTTAGAGATCTATAAGGCAGACTCAAGTCAGCAATGGCTTGGGTCCCCAAGAGAAACTAATACTATTAGTTATATATAGTTAGTGCTGCCAGTACAAATGTTAGTACTGTCAGTTTATTAGTTCTGTTAGTATAGAAGTTAATACTATTACTTATACTCAAAACTGCTTAGTATAAATACTGTTGTGATTATTGCACAAAATGTTATGGATTCTATTTTCTTTGTCTGTTAAACTAACTTTTTGCAGGTAAAGAAAAGTCTTAAATGAATCTGTTATGAAATCCCTAGTTTTTAGGGATGAAGATTGAGATAAGATTGCCAACATTGAATGAAGTCTTAAGGAAATTAATGTTGTTGGTTCATGATTCGGTGCAAGATTAGTACTGTTTGTATACGTAATACTGCTAGCATTAAAAAGCAGTTGGTTAATACTGCTCGTGTTAAACATCAGTACTGCTCGTTGGTGTCAATAAGATCTGCCGTGTTGGTATGCAGAGTTAGTGCTGCTATCAATAAGCAGTTACTACTGCTAGCTTTAAAGATTAATGCTGCTAGTTTTACCCGATATCGAACAACACACATTTTGGTTCTTAGATGATTTAGACAAAACTGAATTACTTTCAGTTTGTTCTTAACTGAATTTATTATCAACAAGTTTAAATAGAGATGAGAAGGTTTGTTAAGTGTTGGTTTAATCACCACAAAATAAATGGTCATCAGTTCACCATGCTTAACAGGCATAAGAATTGGCTAGTCCACAATAGCAAACGCTTGAGGTAAAGATTTCTTAAAGTCCGTGTTATGGTTGATAATATACCAAAAGATTGTAGGGTTCTCAACTCACCTTGCTTCATGGTTAAGAGTTGGCTAGTCCAGGATCAAACAGTTCTTGGTAAAGACAACTCAAATCTGTTGATAGCTGATAGTTTGCTCAAAACTATAGGGTTATCAATGCACCTTGTTACTGCAATAAAGCATTGACTAGTCCAGTGCAAACGGCAACTGGTAAAGACACATTTAACAATAAAATCACAAAGTAGATGATCATAAAGATAAAGAATGCAGTCAAGAAGTGCTTGGATACAATCCTCAAAAGCTCAATCAGAAGAAACTTGAAGTTAACAAGTAAAGTTCAAGTTTAGGGGAGATTGTAATGAATTTGAATCTAATTTTTTACCATGGTTCATGAGTTAGAGAATTTAAAGATCTTTCAACATAATGATGCATCCAAACAATGAGGAATGTTTCAAAATTTCAAATGATACTAACAAAAAGATGACAAAGAAACAACTTAATATACAAAGAATTATTGGAACATCCTCCTAGTATCAAGAAGCTTATACTTAAGAAACTGATGGTTAAACAATTGAACATAAAGTATAGGAGGATTGTTTGGGATTGAAAGTTTTCGATCAATTAAGTGGGGAAACAATTACAAGAATCAACATTAATGAAGATACAACATTAATGTTGAGTATATTATGTTGATAAGAGGTACAACAAGATGGAAGAACACATTAATTCTAATAGTTAGTTACATGGTTTATTAGGAAATACATTAATGTGTATTAATTATATTGAATGATTTGACTAGGAATTATGGAAACCATTAATAGTATTGATGTAGAATAATATAGAAAGTATTAATAGTCTTTGTAACTTACTTGGACTCCTTAACCTATAAAAGGGGGCCGTAGGGTTTAGAGAAAATCATTACTTCCAATATCACTCACACCTCAACATTAGTTATCATAGTTAGTAATTTGTAACCCTTAAAGCAGATGAATAGAAATCCAAGTTTAGTATTCGTTGTTCTTCTTAATACTATTCTGTAGATTCCGCATATACAATAAGTATTCATAGTCAGTGTTTCTCTATAGTCAATCTGTATTAATACAAGTTGGCTATCACCCTTAGCAGGCTGCAAAGATCTGTAACCTACTTAATAGTCTTTGTAACCTACTTAGTTGTAACCTACTTAGTTGGATTGTTGCTGAAAAGATAAGTTGCTAATGAAAATGGATAGCTGAAGATGTTAAGATTTTTAAAGATCAATATCAAGATTTGACAAAGTGTTTGGATACATCCTCCAAGAACTTAAGAAGAATAAACTGGAGAAACATGAAGTTAAACAAGTTCAACAATCATGTTTAGGGGAGGATTGTTGGGAATTATACATTCTTGACTTAGTACCGTTAGTTATATACTTAGTACCGCTAGTAATAGTTAGTATTGACAGTACAAAATGTTAAGTACTGCTCAGATAGTTAGTACCGTTATTATAAAATAGTTAGTACCGTTTAAGAGATATGCATGAGATATTATAGGAAAAGATATGCATTATCTTTTACGCGTTTTGTAAGCCAGGATTAGGGTTTTCCTTGGTGTATAAAAGAAACCCTTACGGCATAGTTAGAGACATCACTCAATATCAGTTCATTGTCAATCTAAAAGTTAGCAATCAATATAAAAGCTTAGTTATCAATATTCATTGTTCTTCTTTGCATTATAAGTTAGATTCCACCCCCCAACCCACCCCACCAATAACTTAAAGTGTTCTTAATCATAGATTCTCGTGTAGTTATTGTGAATCTGTGCTATTCATATTACGTACAACCTCTTAAACAGAGGTAGTAATATATCCATATTAAAAGGGGATCATTACAAGGGATCTACATTAAATATAACATAAATACTGATAGACTTAGGAATTATGTTCTCTCTCTTAGTGAACGACACCCTACTTACCAATAAAGCTACAACTTATCGGGTAGACTGTCCATTAGTGTTGTTTTTATGTAATGTCAGCAAATTATATATGTAAAACTTGATTATAAATAATGCCTACACACAACGACACATCAGGTGCGTCGGTTGAAGTTGCATAGTAGAGTTCGCAACCCATCTAAAAGACGGTCCCTAGTAATGAAACCGAAGAAGTTGAACTAGAAGCTCATGGAACAGACCGTGCACCAAAAGGTGGTATTGCTTGTTTCACCAACTTGGTGAAACAGACCCATTGTCATGCTAACCGAACGCGTATAGTGGAGTGTAGGGATTACAAGGGTTTTCCTATGGATTGGAGCACTTTGCAGGACCTTCTTGGCTTCTTTTGTCATCTAAAATCGATCTTGGTGGTTAATGCATGTCTATAACTAAGTTTAGGATTTTGTATTTATAGAGTCTGGAAATTGATCAATACGTTGTATCGGGCGACATAGGATACGACGTATTTGGGGATTTCTTGTAGTAAGGACCACGGTTGATATCTTTCAAAATCTTCCAATGATTGACCATTGATACGGCGTATTAAGTTTCGTGGATACGACATATTAGTAATCAATTCTTTGTGGTTTCTTGTAACGTGCAGGCACATATACTTCTTGTGAAGTGCATGCACATATACGTCGTATCTTCCTTGATGGATACGGCGTATAGGATGTCAGAATCAGTAATCTTTAGATTTCTTCGTTTAAGCTCCAGAATGCATGCCTTTTAGCTGGTCTTCAAAAACTACTCCATAATCACTGCAAATATCAAATATAAATGATTAAGTATCAATTCATGCAATAATTGTATAAAATGGGTAAGAAACATGGGATAAATGATGCTATAAAAGTGACGTTATTTGATGTCATCAAGCACAAAATAGTTAAGGTTCAATGTCATGAGCTTAGAGCAATAATAAACTTTTTTGACTTATGAATGTGTTTCATTGGTCTCCTATTTACTTAAATCTTGTGGTCCATTACTTTACTTATTAAACCTATAAATTTCACTCAACAATTTTGTTGATGTTTTTATCATATTTTATCTCAGGTCCTTAAGGTATGATTTTCTTAGATGGGAGGATGCGCGGATACCATTTTAGAGACTTCTCTTATTTTACATTCGATGAAAACTTTATCTAAAACTTTATGTTATGTTTGAACAATTGTGGTATTTTGAAACTGTTAGGACATGTTTGCAAACTCTAATATTCTAACGTATCGAATGTGAAACTTATTTTAAAACGCCTCTTTTTGAGGTCATTTTCTATGACTTGTACATTGTGCTATGAAGTCGCACCCCGGTTACCTTTCCGCTGCTATCAGATTTGGGGTGTGACATTAGGATACGTTTTCCTTAGAATTTGGAAATGTGTTCGCTAAAAAAAACTTAAAGTACTATACTAGGTTCATCCCTAGAGTGGCGGCCATAGCAATGGGAGAGTATATGGTGACATGGTCGGAGTTAGCCCGACAACAACGAAGCGGTTTGGACATAAGAGGCTCCACAAACCCATGGGCAGCTACAGTCTTGTCATTTGTGACTTTTCTTCTAGTGGCTATGTTGTTGTTTGCTAGACAAGTTTTGCGTAGTAAAAGTAAATTATGAATTAAAAATTCCATAAATGAGCAGGTTTGAAAATAAAGATAAGAGTACATTGACATGTAAGTTATAACCTCATTATCAACTCTGTTAAGTTTGGCTTTGATAGACAAAGTGACATGCCTAACTTGCTCAGCATAGCAACCCATCTGTTGTCTCATCTTTACATTATACAAAGTTATAAAGTTAATTAATCAAGTTGTAAATATAAGAAGAATATAAATGGATTACAAATATGGATATCCAAAATTTAAGATGATAATTTTATGTTAACCCCATTATTTTAGCTAAGTTTTTCAGTTCAGATGTCTGAAATTTTGGATAATAGCTTTATATATCTGAATATCCAAATATCTATAAATTTTGAAAAACTTTTATATACGTTCCAAATAGTTCTTACCATCTCCAATATCAAGTTACAAACCTTTTAACCATAATGGCATCAACAGCCACTCCACCACCACCACCATCATCTCATCGTCACATTGTCATTTCTATAGGGCCGGTTATCATTAATGTACCCGCCTTTATTGCTGCAGCTCCCCTAAACGTTGTTTGGACCAGCCCAACAGGTTAAGATGCTTTGATTTTGGCCGACAATGCCTCAATTGAAGAGGCATAGCATAGTTCGCAACTGGCCCTAGAGACGGTCCCTCATAAAGAAATCAAAGAATTTGAATTAGAAGCTCATGGAATGGACCGTGCACAAGAAGGCAATGTTAGTTGTTTCACCAACTTGGTTAAACGGTCCCATTAGCTTTGAGCGACTCAAATTAGAGCCATTAAGGCCTCTTAGCATCGACCCTGAAGATTTTAGATGATACGTTTCCCTCAGAATTTAGAAACATGTTCGCTAAAGAAAACTTAAAGTACTATACTCGGTTCGTCCCTGGAGCGACGACCATGGCAATGGGAGAGTATATGGCGACATGGTCGGAGTTAGCCTGACAACAATGAAGCGTTTTGGATGTAAGAGGCTCCCCAAACCCATTGGTAGCCACAGCCTTGTCCTTTGTGACTTTTCTTCTAGTAGATATGTTGTTGTTTGCTAGACAAGTTACGCGTAGTAAAAGTCAATTATGAATTAAAATTTCATAAACGAGCGGGTTTGAATTTAAAGATAAGAGTACATGGACATGTAAGTTATAACCTCATTATCAACTGTATTAAGTTTGGCTTTGATAGACAAAGTGACATGCCTAACTTGCTCAACATAGCTACCCATCTATTATCTCATCTTTACATTGTACAAAGTTATAAAGTTAATTAAACAAATTGTATATATAAAAAAATTATAAATAGATTACAAATTTGGATATCCAAAAATTACGATGATAATTTTATGTTAAACCCATTCTTTTAGATAAGTTTTTCAATTCAGATGTCCAATATTTTGGATAATAGCTTTATATATCTGAATATCCAAATATCTATAAATTTTGAAAAACTTTTATATAAGGTCCAAACAGTTCTTACCATCTCCAATACCAAGTTACAAACCTCTCAACCACAATGGCATTAACAACCACTCCACCACCACCATCATCATCTGATCGTCACATTTTCATTTCTGTAGGGCCAGTTATCATTAATGTACCCGCCCCTATTACTCTAGCTCCTCCAAATGTTGTTTGGACTGGCCAAACAGGTCAAGATGCTTTGGTAGAGGTTGAAGATGCCTCGGTTAAAGAGGCATAGCAGATTTTGCAACCCTCCCAATAGACGGTCCCTCATAATGAAACCGAAGAAGTTGAACTAGAAGCTCATGGAACGGACCATGCACCAGATGGCGGTGTTGGTTGTTTCACCAACTTGGTGAAACGGCCCCATTGGCTTTAAGCGGCTCAAATTGAAGCCATCAAGGCCTCTTAGCACTGGCCCTGAATATTTTAGACGATACATTTCCCTTTAAAATTGAAAACGTGTTCGCTAAAGAAAACTTAATGTAATATACTCGGTTCATTCCTGGAGTGACGGTTATGGCGATGGGAGAGTATATGGCGACATGGTCGGAGTTAGCCCGACAACAACGAAGCGGTTTGGATGTAAGAGGCTCCCCAAACCTATGGGCAGCTACAGTCTTATCATTTGTGACTTTTCTTCTAGTGGATATGTTGTTGTTTGCTAGACAAGTTCTGCTTATTAAAAGTCAATTATGAATTAAAATTGCATAAACGAGCAGGTTTGAATTTAAAGTTAAGAGTACATGGACATGTAAGTTATAACCTCATTATCAACTCTGTTAAGTTTGGCTTTGATAAAAAAAGTGACATGCCTAACTTGCTTAGCATAGCTACCCGTCTGTTGGCTCATCTTTACATTATACGAAGCTATAAAGTTAATTAATCAAGTTGTATATATATAAAAAAATATATAAATAGATTACAAATTTGGATATCAAAAATTTACGATGATAATTTTATGTTAAACCCATTTTTTGCTAAGATTTTTTATCCGTTGATTTGTTTTAAATAATTTTACAAGTTTTAAATTTATAAAACTCGTTTACCGATGTCTACACGCACTAACAGACAAAGAACCTAGTCGTGTGTAGTGCAGGATTGGTAAATTCGAGGTCGTCCCAAGAGCTAAGGTGTATTAATTTTAATTTGAAATATGTCACAAGTTGAAAATGGTTTTGAATTGTTTTTAGAATTATAACAGGAAAATAAATTGCGGAAAATAAATGAGATAAGAAGAGTCAGGGAGAAAAGCGTGCTAGCCTAGTTATTTCATTGCTTATGCTATGACATGTCTCCTAGTGCAATGTCTAGATATCATTTTATTAGTGGTTCTAATATCAACAGACCCGAATTGACATTTAAGATTTGTCCTATACTTCTTACGATCCCTGATCCCCCAAAAGTCACGAAGGTAAGGCATCCAAGTTGTAGTTTTTAAACCCTAACAATCCTAAAGACATGTCTATAAGCTAAGATAGATTATAAATCCTCTCTGAAAGGATTCCTGATCTTTTAAGTATAAATGTGATAAAGGCGGTAATTTGTTAAATTCCTACACTAGGGATAGATGCCAACCTGTCCTAGTATTCTGGTAACTCTAAGTTCAACTGGTTTGTTTAACAAAAGAATTAACAAGATCTAAACCACCCTCTATACTACCAAAACTTAAGGATCAATGACATGTAATAAGGATATCTACTTAACTGATAAATAAACAGGAAACAATCAACATGGCATAAACAAATTCATAACTAGGCCAGTACTAAAAGTGCTTAGCCACTCAGAAACAAAACAGCAAGAAATGATGAATGAAATCATTGATTGAAAACTCATAATTCTTACAATATGCATTTATGAATGATTAAATACAAATAGTAAATTAAGTGACTTCTCCTTTGGACTTCTGGTGGATTTCTTTGACCTATGGAAGCTTGGTTCGCCCGTTGATACTATGGTGGAAGGGTTGATGTCGAATGAGCATAATGATGGCTCTATTTATAGATTTTGATTTGGTTACGTCGTAACTAATGTAGAAGGTTACTGCGTAACCATGTTGATGTGGGCTTCCATAACGTAGGCATAAAATGGATTACGACATAACCGTAACGTCTTAGTTACGCCGTAATGATGACTAAGATGACTTAGCATTCATCTTGCGTCGCAGGTTACGCCGTAATTGTTACGAAGCAGTTAGGTCGTAACCAAGGTGATGTCTAGACTTGCCTTCTATGGGTTATGATGTAATACCTGCGGGGTAGTTATGCCGTAACTAGTCTTGAGAATCCATCATTTTCATGTTTTTACCTCCAAATCTCGTGTATCTTGCTCCAATGCTTTCATTCTTCCTGTAAATGATATATGAAGTGATTAAGTATAATTTTCAAACATTTATTCAAAAATTACAAGCATTTTGATAGGGATTTTAATACTAAAAAGTGTTAACTATTTGATGTTATTAAATATACCCCCACTTGACTTCTACTTGCCCTCAAGTAGACCTATTAGGATACCTTATAAAAAGATATCCCCAATTTAACTCGGAGAAATGAATTTATTCTTTACTTATGCTAGAAAACATCAAAGCCGAACATCTCACAAAAAGGGGATCAAAATCACTCAACTCTCGTTAGTCTAAGTGTTTCATTTTTAGGGTGGTCACCCAACTACACACTCATAGCATGTATTCTATCATAAGCTTGGAAAGTACACAAATCTACACCAGTTAGAATTAAGGTCTAAATAGCTTTTAAAGGCAACATGAGTGACACACAGGTTTGAATACGTGATTGACTCCAAATCTATGAACAAGACACATATGATTGCTCAATCCTTAACTCGAACAGGCTAAAGGCTAGAATCATTTAAAGAGGGTAGAATAAGATATGGGATACACATTTAATAAGTGATAAATAAAAACAAATAGGCTATAAGTTTAAGGTTGTCATAACCGGCCACTGTCCATCCATAAGTCAAGGTGTCCAAGCGAGGGAATCTGATCATATAGTAGCAATGGGCTAGTAATGGATGTAATAATGAAGTACTACTTTAAAATGAGGAAGCAGATCATACTAGCTCGTCCTTTAAAATCATATAGATGGCTTATAGTTGCACCATCTCTAAATAACTCGTTGGTTTTTTAACATGTAACCAACATAAACATGCTACAAAAGTTTATTCATAAACTTTTTCACATCACTTTTGTAGCATTTATACAATAATACACACCCCCCCTTAAGATGAACAATATCAAAAGTGATGATAATGCAGGGGGTCTTCAATGATAAAAAATGATAGGTCTTCCATGAACGTGCAAAATTTCCGAACCCATTCCCCTTAACCATGGACATAAGTAGACTTTAATACAAATAAAATATAGACTACACAGTTGGCTAAGGTGAAATGGTGAAATGAAACATAATATATATTGGGTTAAAAACAGAGAATGACTCAACAGGGTGATCTAGGGGTATCTTGCACTAAAAGTGAGTGCAAAAAGGGGTTTTAACACATGAGGTCGACAAGTTAGTGTGACAAGTGGATAAACAACACATATATGGGCTATATTTGGGTAAATTCCTAAGATGTTGCCTACTTAAACTGTCTATTCCTACTACTCAATTAGGTTTTGAAATGATGTACATGCCAAGTTCTAAAGTCTACAATACTACCGGCACATTCATATTTTTGGTGAATTTTTGTAAAATAGATGAAAACGGAATCATCAGGCTTAACTCACCAAATGAAATAAAGGGTAATAGTGAGCTCGGCAAAGATTTATTCTAGTTCAGTAAGAAAAACATGTTAAAAATTTTAAAATTGGCACAATTTTTCAAAGAAAACTAGAAAATCAAAGGAAAATATTGGTCAAGTGGTAATTCTACTCCCATCCCCCCACTTGGTTTGTACAATGTTTCTATTGTACATTAAGGAAATGAAAATTCTAAAATAAGAGTATAATTAGAACGAGAGACTCCCTAAGCATTTCTATGTACTTCAAATGGCAATAGATGAACTCTTAACAAGTGTAACATGAGCAAACTCGTATCCCCTAAAATCACTAAACAAAGTAAATGCATTAAACGTTCAAAATAAATTATACAAAAAAACCTAACTCACTTTCGTAGGAATCAAGATTATATTTAGCATATGCAACAAGCCTTTTAAACCACTTGGTGGCCCAAGTGGACAAGTGAAGTCTCATGAGGGTTTCCATAGAACATACCTACAAAGTTTATTTAATTATACACGGTTTTGTAAAAGTTTCAAACATAATTAAGGTTTTCAGGAAGGAGCTACGGCGTAACCATGAATTGAGTTAAGCCGTAACCATGTGGCCAAATAATTTAAATTTTTTGATTAAACCTAGTTACGGTGTAACCATGAAAAAGGGTTACGCCGTATCTGCATTTGTTATGGCGTAACTAGAGTGGTTACGCCGAAACAGCAATCAACGTTACCACATGACTAGGAGCCGACGCGATCTCAAATTCCATTTTCCTACTATGAGAACCTGCAAAACTAAGTAAGAAACATACAAACTACTAAAATGAAGAAATTTAACTGAATTTTATTAATAAAAGATGGGTTGTCTCCCGACAAGCACTTTTGTTTATTAATGAATCTTAAAGTTAGACTCAAGACATTCTACGTCATTTCATGCATACTTGCATGTCCACGTTTAATCCTATCTATAACCTCTTGATCCACCTTATATTCATCCCCTAAATCTAAACATCCTTTATAGAATTCTTGATTAACTCCATTAGCCCTATCCTTGTCACTAACTTTTAAAATGGGTGACATCATGTTATGTTGCTCAGTAGTTAACTTGTTAAATTTTCTTTTCGCATGAGGCATGTTAAAGATAGTCATATTATTTCCGATCTTAAACCAGAGTACTCCCTTGTTTATATCTTCTTCCAACCCTATATGTTCTTTGAATGGTTTTCCAAACAGATCCTTTGTTAACCCATTTTCAACGAACTCGTTCACGTTTTCTAAGATAATGAAGTTGATTAAGAATGAGTGACATCCAACGAACATATGTGGGTTCTTTGCCAATCCTATTATGTTATTACCTGTGTAAACGAGTTCTTGTTTCATAATAGAGTTGTAAACTGTCTTGGACATTATATTGAATGGAGAATGCGGGTCAATGTAGGGGTTAAAATTCATAAACCCTATTTTATAGGTGATCTAAAGATTATAAGGATTGTGTCAATGAACTCTATTCCCTACATCGTAGAATTCTAGTTTCAAGGGTGGGTTAACTACATCATTAGTTAAGGTTCATGGGTCTAGATCATCCCATATATCGTCTATTCCTTCTACGAAATCATAAATTCCTATACTCATATTATTATCAGAGTCTTGAAATATTCTAAAGGAATCCCTATTGGTCCCAAGTGAATTGCTAGGAGAAGGAGAAATGACTTCTTGAGTATCACAGTCGGGTAACAAGTCATTATTTATAAGAAAATTTCATAGATCCTCGTTTATGTCATCATTCATATCAATTACCTAATAATTATTAATTACACAAACAGGTGAAATAGTTAATGAGGTGGCTCCCTCGTTGGCATTAAAAACAATTTTATTAGTTCCTACTTCCAAGGAAATTTTTCCTCTAAAAACGCCAATCATCGCATGGGCGGTAGCAAGCATAGGTGATGAGGTGTCATTTTATATGCTTTTTATAGGTCATTTAACTCCCTAAAGCATGCTAACATGCCCAAATTATGTACTTAAACATTTGTTTTTCAGTTTTTAGCATTTGGATGGCTTTTGGAAGAAATACACGTGACTTGAGGCTCAATTGGAGAAGAAACAGACAAGACTACGACTCTACACCAACTTTTTTAAAGAGATTGCGTACAGTGTCTGGAGACAGCGTCGCAATCCCTTGCGACGACATCAGAACATATAAGAGATGACGTCAGAGAAACTGAAGACGGCGTCAGAACAAAACCACCTCAAAAGAAACCCTAGAAGATTCGGCGAAGCAACGGCGTTAGAAAACCTGTGACGCCGTTGCGATCAATTTTCCTATATATACCCATGCGTTTTAGGGTTTAAGTGCGTAATTTTTTAGAGACGTACCCTAACTTTAATTGTTCGAGTGTAGCAGCTTTTAGGCCGTTTTTAGGGCCTCAAAACCCTATTGTACCAGCCTTCTATCCATGATTTAATCAAGTGAAGTTCATTTATCTTAAATAACTTAATATGTCTATGTGTTTTGTGGTTGATTCTTGTTCTTCTTCTTTGTTTAACATGCTAGGCTAGATCCTTTAGTATTTACGTATGATTGCATGAAACTTAATATGTAGATACTTATTATTTTGCTTCTTGTGATAGATGTGCGCATTGGGCTTTAGAAAACTAGCCATAAGATATTAAATTGGTATAGACGTCTAGGGAAACACGAGTGTGTAGAAAGGATACCATCGGTAACAGTCTTCATACTACCTTACCCCTAATATGGTTGATCTCTCTTAAGTGTTTTAATTGCATGTAATGTACTCTTAGGGGCCTTGTAATAGCCTTCATACTACCTTACTTGTGCGTTGCCTTAACAGAATATTACATAGACGGCGGGTTCGTGTAATTCGTTCATGACTTAGGAAATACTTACACAGATCATTGCAAGAGTGATAAAGCAACATAATTTGGAGAAACATAATAAGGAGTAATGCATGATTAAGTAAATACGTTCGTTTACCATATAATTATCATAAGTAGTATAGATTTAATTATTAGTTTAATTAGTTAAAAACTAATCAACCTCTCAAACCATGGTATTTACTTGTTTTCATAAAAATATAAAAACACAAAAAGAATCTCATCTCAACCCCTTAGACCTCTGTTAGATTTTGTTCGAGCCTTTCCAACTTATTCCCCTAGAGAAGGATAACAACCCTCGAGTCTTGCTGTGACACCCCGAAAATTTCCGATCAATAAATTAGCCATTTTCATTTAGTAGTTTAAATTTTTAAAGTTTCGTTTAATATTTACCTTTAACCAGGAAGTTTTCCCGCTATTTATCTGAGAATTGTCTCCGGGAGCGAACCGAGACACCTAACGTTGTAGTATTTTGGAAATAGCCACGTTTCTATGTTTTAGGGCAATATTTAAAATTTCATAATTTTTGGAGATACCGTTATTCGTTTCGTTACATGCATAAACCGTGTTTTATTTAAAAATAAGCATATGCATGGATGACTTAGAAATTAAATCAAATAAGGAGCACTAGCATCATAAAATATTAAAAACCATT
>BQNB010026465.1:37167-53335 GCA_026074375.1 Tanacetum coccineum | reverse complement strand
GAGGCCATTTCTTTTACTCGATATAGACCAACTAACATACCAGTCCCCTTCATAAAACTTGTTCACTCACTAGTTTGAAAGCCATAACTTGCACATTTACAGGAAAAAAGGTATTTTGCAAGTGGAGTTGTACAATTTGGAGAAAAGTGTTTGCATTTAGCAATTAATAAACCGTTTAAGCAGAGCGGATGTAGTGTTGAGCAAAGTCACAGGAAACGCTGACTCGGCCGCGTTTCGCGTTTCGGATCGTTCGTACCCAAACGCGGTACGATCGCGACTCGGATCGCTCGGGATCGCGATCTGGATCGCTATATTCGGCGTTCCCAAAGCACATCAATCAGCGTACCAAAGTCTATTGGTACGGCGTACCAAAGTTAATTGGTACGGCGTACCAAAGTTAATTGGTACGGCGTACCAAAGTGATTTGGTACGTTTAGCTTTAACCATGAGTTTAATTTAGATATTAACATAGCTTCCAATATCCGCGTACCGGTCAACGGTCAACGGTTTGATTTTTGTGGTGTTTTCGGGTGGACCATTGTTATGAAGAAGGGAAAAGGGTGAAGCGGCTTAAAGAAAGAAAGATAGGAGACGTAGGTCAACTAATAAGTTACATAATTTGTTTTTCTGCGTTTTGTCTGGGCCAACTAATAAGATATAAATGGGCCAGTTATTCAATTTGACCCAATAATATTATTTTGATGTTAATTACTAGTGGGCTTTCTCAAATATATAACTAAATTACAAAATTTGCAACATTTGTATAAAGTATATAATTAAGATTATTAAATATAATGATAAATTAATAAAAGTTTGTAAATTTAATATATATAAACCTATTAAAACTTATATAAATGTAAGTATAATATGGTACATCGTACGAAATTATATGGTACATCGAACCAAAGCGAACCGGGGCGTCCCGAAATGAGCCTACCCCCTTTCGTACCGAATTTTAAGGACCCCGCGAACCGCGTAACTGTTTCGTGATTCCGTACCGAAGCGTACCGCGTTTCATGTGACATTGGTGCAGTTCTCAAAATTGTCCTTAAATATTAATAAGCATTGCGGCAAAGTATTGTTCTGGAAATATGGTCCAAAGTCATAGTTAAAACTAATTCAATTTGTTGATTTGGAGCTTTTACAAGAACTGGAAGCCACGAAGTGGTTGCGAGTCATGGCTGACTTTTTTTTGTGCTTAGGTTTTTTCATAGCGTGGACATTCTGGAGACACAAGTAACCTGGTTGCTCTACATTGTTACCAATTTAAAATTATTGTTTTCTAAAACTTCTCGGCATCAATTTCGGTCCGTCATATCCCAATATCATGCAAAAAGATAAAAGCCGGATATATGTTCTAGTAAATAGAAAACTCACCATTCATTCATGAACTGTCTTGCAAGAAACCATAATGTCTTGACAAGAGATAACTGAAATAGATGACAAAGAAGAAAATAATTGGAAGAGCTGTTAAATGTTGATATATTTTTCATCTTCCTTTGTCATTTGAAGTGTTCACATTTTCACGATGATCTTTTTTTATCAATGTAGGTTCAAGTTCACAAACTTTGGCCCCCCATAAGATGACGGCAGTGGGTTTTGATGATAGGATGTTGCTTCACTACGAAGTAAGATATCTTTCCCATATTGCAATTATAAATGCTCGTGAACCAAAAATCTGTAACTTTTTTAAATTACTTTTCATTGTCTTAATGCTTATATAGCTAATGTTTGATGCCATCATTCTTTGGAATCTGTTGTATAGTAATCCAAAGAAGTAGGACATGTTTGGACTACATTAGTTTAGCTGAGTAATAAATAAGGTTGAATTGTTGTGACAACTTGTCATAATTCGAATATAACTGAACTGGTAATAAATTAGGCGATAAGCCTTCTAAAATATCTTATGTGGTGAGTGTCTATTATATACAAACAAGTGAAAGTAGACTATGGTGATGTGTTTTCAAGATTTCTGTAAAATCTTTTAACAGTGACTCGAGAAAGATGTATAAATACTTGGTTATAACATTGCAGGCTGAGAAGAAGTCCGTTCCTCATCCAGAAAGACCAGATCGTCTGCGAGCAATTGCTGCCAGCCTGGCAACGGCAGGTTTGTGACTTGGCTGCTGTTGTTATAATGTTACTTGTTACATGTTTTTTCTCTTTTTTTATTAATAATCTGAGCTGGTGTTTTCTATCCGTGACTCTTTTTCATCTGTAACTTAAGGTATATTTCCTGGAAGATGCCATGCGATTCCAGCAAGAGAAATTACGCAGGAAGAACTTCAGACAGTAAGCATTTCCCTCGTTAGATTAAATTCTTTATGGCTGTATTGGACGAGAAGGCGATGGATGCGGTTCCAATCTTGTATAAGCTATTTTCATATGCTATAAATGAATCTTCTACAGTTTTAACCTAAGCTAGAATCTAGGTGTAGTACTCACTCGACAAGTATTACTTATAGGATGCATAACAATTTTTGTGGTTTGACTTAAAGCTATTGACCTCAACTTCTCATGATCTTTGTTTTTCAGGTCCATTCTGATGAAAATATCAAGTCCGTTGAACTTACAAGCCAATGTTTTTCTAGGTATCTTCAATACTGTAAAAAATAATATCCGCTGTATTCAGTATACTGGTTTTAAATTGGTAAAAATTGGTTGTTTGGCAGCTATTTTACTTCAGATACTTATGCCAACAAAGATTCAGCACTTGCTGCAAGGCTTGCAGCAGGATTATGTGCTGATCTTTCCTCATCAATATATACTGGGCGTGCTAAAAACGGTTTTGCTCTGGTAAAATTAATTTATTCACTATGGTCTCACTGGTTCACAATCTCACTTTACCCATTTAGATAATCTCTGCGTGTCTCTGATGGGTCAGGTGCGTCCTCCTGGTCATCATGCTGGTGTAAAACATGCAATGGGATTCTGCTTGCACAACAATGCAGCAGTTGCTGCATTAGCAGCTCAGGCTGCAGGAGCAAAGAAAGTGTTAATTGTTGACTGGGTACTGTTATGGTTTCTTCAGCTTCTCGTATAACTGCTTTAAAAGACATGTCTATGATGAAAATGATATAAACTAAAACTGATAATGTACCCATCTATTTGCAGGACGTACACCACGGCAATGGTACTCAAGAAATATTTGAGCAGAACAAAACGGTGATCCTTGCAACCATTGATGATACTTTCTTCAAATAATTGACAATATTATTAAACTTTTTTATTTTAAAACTAAAAAACATTGAGTTGTGCATACGATTACGCAGCCATATTTACTCATATTTAGCTATAAAATAGAGCATCTTGCTAGGGGTTGTCTTTCTGAAGGCAAATCCTCCTAGAATATCTTTTACGTGACACTTACGTATTCTGCTCAGTATACATTTGTTTTTGTGTGAGGTTCAATTGCCGCAGTCCAACACTTGTTTGTGTCACTGCTGCTTGCTTGGCAGATTGCTGTAAATCTATATTGATGATACTGATTTATTACAGGTCTTATATATATCCTTACATAGACATGAAGGTGGACAATTCTATCCTGGTACTGGTGCTGCCCATGAGGTAACCAAATTTGTTTCACTTAATAGTTTTAGACTATAATCATGTGGATGCATCTGAATTTATTCTGCATGAGCCGCTTATGCTGAAGCTATGTGTCTAAGTGGGTTTTTATATATCAATTAACTGTAGATATAAAATTTTGCCAGGTTGGTTCCATGGGTGGAGAAGGTTACTGTGTAAATGTTCCGTGGAGTCGAGGAGGAGTTGGAGATAATGATTATGTTTTTGCATTTGAGCATGTTGTGCTTCCAATAGGTTATTTCTTACCTACTTTCTTTTTCTTTTTTTGTTATTTTTCCTTTATTAACTTAATCTCACTTGATTGCAGCTCGTAAGTTTGCCCCTGATATCACAATTATTTCAGCTGGGTTTGATGCTGCAAGGGGTGATCCCCTTGGATGCTGTGATGTAACATTCTCATCCATCTTTTAGTGTACAATCTATTCCTCTTTTTTTTTTAATTATAACTAATGAATTTTTAATCTTGTAGGTGACACCTGCTGGTTATGCACAGATGACAAAAATGCTGACTTCTTTATCTAGTGGAAAGTTGCTTGTTATCCTAGAGGGCGGGTTTGTAATTTATTCATCTTTTTACTAGTTTTTATTGATCAAGATTCATCTATGTGATATGTATTTATACTTTTTGTAGCTACAATCTCCGCTCAATTTCAGCATCAGCTACAGCAGTAATCAAGGTAACTCGTAATTACCAAGCTTAATCTTATTAGCAACTGGCAACTACTACACTAAGATAATATTTTCTTGGATTTTAGTGTGCATCTCCTTTATAATTTGCCTAATTGCCTCACATGATTTCAGTGTGGTGAATCTCTCTTTATCTTTTGACTCATGAGTAAGAAGAATTACTAGGCTTCATCCTTTATATACTTATAGTTCTATATTTTGTGTGTGTTTAAGGTCTTGCTTGGTGAAAGCCCTGAAAGCATGTTGGAGAATGTTGTACCATCTAGATATGGGCTACGGACTGTTCTTGATGTCCTGAAGATCCAGAACAGTTTTTGGCCTAATCTGGAATCGATATTATCAGATCTATTGGCACGATGGGGGTCATATGCTCTCCAAGAAATAAGTGAGTTCGTTGTCATCTTCTGCCCCATACCTGAACCAGCTCTATTTTTTTTGTCTGTGGTTGGGCCATCAAATATAAATCTTTATCTAACACCAACTTTAACAAAGTTTAAAGGTTTTTACATAAAGATAATATGATCTTATTCACATATATGATATTCGTTGATTAATATTCTTGAAAACGATTTTTAGTATCTTTGGTGTTATGTGGTGCGGACCACATAAAAGATGTATTTTCAAGTCTCCATATTTAACATTGACGTTAGAAAATGGAAATATAAGATATTTTAGTAGTGCC
This sequence comes from Tanacetum coccineum, assembly GCA_026074375.1. Taxonomy (NCBI): domain Eukaryota; kingdom Viridiplantae; phylum Streptophyta; class Magnoliopsida; order Asterales; family Asteraceae; genus Tanacetum; species Tanacetum coccineum. The sequence goes on along the minus strand of BQNB010026465.1, from coordinate 48,378 downwards.
CGTGAAATCTGGGTTCACATTTATATGCTATAGAGCTCCCATTTTTTCGTTTGAAACATTATTCTACATGCTCATTTTCTGCGTCGCATTTATTGGTGTGAATAGATATGAGTGTGGCTTTTAAAGTTGGCAAAATGGGCAGGTCATGTGAATTGGGTTGACCCCAAACACTTTTGTTCATTTTCATAAATTATTTGTGTGCTAAACAGTAAACGTTACAGATTTTTTTTATTACAACTATAATCTAATTCTTTTTGAATACGTGATTTAGTAAGTTGTATGCATTGGAAGTGCATTTTGGCGGTTTCAGATTCGATTTCTGTTTGATACATTTTGATTATACCCATTTGACGGGTTCAAGATAAAATATAACCCGAATTGACCCTTTAATGAGTAAAAAACTCAACGGTATCCAATCCCGTCCTCCACGGAGTAATGGAGGAGGTGAGATGTAGACGGCCTTACCCCTACCCGAAGGTAGAGAGGCTGCTTCCAGAGGACCTCTGGCCTTGCAGGGGGTGAGGATCGAACCCTTGACCTCTGTCTCGAGTGGGAGGGGGTTTTCCAACTGATCCAACCATGTTCTTAATTGACCCTTTTAATGAGTGAATGGGTTAAAAGATCTGCATTTAATGGGGTTCTTTTTCTTGACATGTATATATATGTGCATGAGAATATGAGATACCTAAACCGAGTAATTTAAATTTTGTGCCGCTCCAAAACTATCTTCAAGGATATGTGCAAGCATATATTTATTAAAAAATCGACAATTTGATTTTCTAATCTTCATCTTGCAGAAAAGAAGAAAAAACATCGATTTGTGGTACCACCTTGGTGGAAAGTGGGACGAAAAAAGTTTCTACATCACATCCTCTCGGAGCAGCTCCGCATAAGCTCGAGAAGGCGCATGAAAGCATCATTATTGCTAAAAAGATTTTCCTAGTAACCCTCAAATTGTATTATCTATTGTTTCTACCAGTAGAATTATTATTTTTGATGGAGGGGATTATGACTAATATTTAGCTTGTTAAAAATTATCATACCTTTTTTTATTTTGTTTTTCTTATCTTTTTGACATCAACAGACAATGATGTTTGACAGCTTAACTTTGGCAATCAACCATCTCTGTGTCACGTTTTGGACCTCAGAAAGTTGGAAGAGAAACCACCATTAAATTGCTTTGTATATCTTGCCTGTCCCCTCTTCAATCAAGTGGTATGTTGAAGACACACTTGACTAGGCCTTTTCACATATCTAAAGCAAGGTACAATTTTCATTGCATGATGTACAAGTCATTATAGCATTATTGTTTTTGGTACAAAGTCATTTCATGGAGACAAATTGTGAGACTGAAAAAATGTACAAACAGTTGGTGAAAAATTCTTTAAACCAACAGAAATTGATCATTAAAAAGTTGCTGTGGTCCTACTTTTTGTCCTTGCAACGAGCCTTTCACAATCCGATTTTTGTGTGAAAGAAAAGCTCATTTAGGGGACTGCATTGTCAAATGCTAGCACTATGACTAGGAGAATTATTGCAGAAAGGGAAAAAACTTGGGAAAGATTTGGTGTTTTATTGATGCATTGTTGGTGGTGGGGCCATTGGGTACGCCACTGGCATAACATACGGTGGATGGTGACTATGAGGCATCATCACCGGAGTTCCAACTGCTGACGGCATATGGCCCGGAACTGCAGCAACTGGGTGGCCCATCGGTGCACCATACATACCCATACCCGGAGGCATATTTGGTTGATGGGGCCTATGTTTCATGGGTGCACCAACCGTTGTACCATTAGATGGGTTTGTACTGCCTGACTGACCTGTGATTGGCATTTGGTGTGAAGAGACGTCACCATTGTTAACACTAGTAATATCATGAATACTGGTTCGCCGTCTATCCCTGTTCATCGAGTTCAATCGTATGAAGTATTTCTGGGCATGACTAGCAACCTGTGTAGGTGTTCTTGAAATCACATAGTTTCTTGAAATGCTTCTCCAGTCTCCTTTACCAAACTTGTCCAATCCCAACAAAAACAACCTGCATTTATACAGCATACATTAGAAGGGCCACTAAGCTCAAACTATAAATCATATTGCCATTGATTTGCTGTTCGCTCTAGAAATAGGCCAGATCTAATATAGGTTTTTGCATATAGTTCCAAACTTCGTACAGTGTGCAACAGGAGTGGTACAAGGCTCTTGCAACAATAATTGGTATCCTGACAATTACGTTTCCCAATGGTCAATCAAAACACATGTACTATCTGTACATAAATTGTGTAATGATTTCATAATCAGAAACGTGGTACTACTACTTCAAAACAATTATTGATTATTGATGCTCCTCTAAAAAAATTGAAAATAGCAACATTCTCTTGACTATGTTCTGCTATAAGTTATTTGGATTCTAAGATCTACAGATGCAAGTTTTGGCGGTAGTTTAGTATAAGAAATCAATTTTATCCTAGTTACATACATACCTATGCTCTTCTTCTGTCCATGGAATTCCTTTCCGGCGTTCTTGCTCTGCCCTTGAGCTTGCTTTTCCGCCACCTTGACTAGTGGAATCATGACCAAAACCCGAAAACCCATTAGTGTAATTACAAGAAGAACGTCGATTTGAATTCGATCCATGATGGTTATCTTTGGTTGAAGAGGAAGATGATTCTTCTCCAAGATACTTGGGTAATGGAATGATACCACCTTCTATGTCATCAATATCTTCAACAAGTAATTGATAGTGTTGTTTCAACTCTGGAATGGTTTTGGTAGGTACAAGTGAAGCAATTGTATCCCATTGCTCTTTGGTATCCTCAGTCCAATGGTTAGCAATGGCATTCTCAAAGGCCTTATCTTCTTCTTTGCTCCATACTTTTGATGATGACATGCTGCTTCTTGTGCTTGTTGCTTTAATGCTTGTGTCCAGAGAGATGTTGGATGATGGCTTGGAAAAAAGAGAGAAAAGGGTGTGTGGAATAAGGTGAAGAAAAGTGAAGGGCAGTGAAGGATAAGAATTGGGCATCAATTGTATTAATGGAATAGGACCACTTTGAGGTTGAGGGGATGGGCATTTTTGTCATTTTCTTAGCAAATAATACTTCAACAATGGCTAGGACTATTTCCAGTTTCCACACCCAAAATTTATATATTTGGAGCAGTCTACTATTTTTGAATACATGGTGCTAAACAAAAATATATGGGTAATAATTTATAAATGTACCCAACTAAGAACTTTATTCATTTGTGTGTACAATTTTTTTTTCTTCTTTTCTTATTGCGCGACTAAACTTTAGGAACCACATATTTTATGTATCGTTACACCTTACGAAAGTATTATGAAATTATTACGTTGCATTGCGAAATCAACGATAGGTGGTTTAAAAAGTTTGGTCCCTCAATAGGAAAAAAATTGATTACACATAAAAGAATAAAATGGTTAGTTAGATACATTTAGATGATTAGACGATTAGCCACACATAACGACAACATGTATAGTAGCGTCAATTTGTCCGTGTAATTTTTATTTATTTATATCTTTGTGATGAGTAAGTGTGATAGTGTCCAAAGTTGGTGGTTTAAATTCTCCACTAACTTTGAAGGCTAATTCTATATTTACCCATCTTATACACCATTATGCCATATTTACTCAAAGACAATGTCTGACATTGACTCTTGTTTATTATCATGACAAAACAAACCAAAATGGAGAATTGTCTCCTATTAAGCTGAAAAATCTTATATTTTGATTAAAAAACTAACACTTTGCTTATGCCATTATGCCATATATATATATATATATATGTATATGTATATGTATATGTATATATAACCAACGATTTTAAAAAGGTTATAAAGAGGGGGCGTCAAAAAAGAGAACTGAGTTGTTAGACTTAGTGGCGAGAAAAAGAGAAACGTCGACTTCTTGTGTCCCAACGACTTTGTTCCTTTCACATATCGTGGGTTTTGAAGTTAGAAATCATGCGCGCCATAAGTTATTCGCCTTTGGAGTTAAAAAATAAAATCCAAAGAGGACGATTGGACTGGCTTTACGAGGTTAAGAATATGAAAATATTGAAGAGTAAATTGCATAAATCGTCCCTAAAGTTTGGCCAAATTGCATGTTTCGTCCCAAACGTTACGAAAGTGCAAAGATCGTCCATCTGAGGAAACCTTTGGTGCAAGTATCGTCCCCGCAGGGACGATACTTGCACCAAAGGTTTCCCCACAGGGACGATCCTTGCACTTTGGTAATGTTTGGGACGAAACATGCAATTTGGCCAAACTTAAAGGACGATTTATGCAATTTACTCAATATTGAATAAACGTTCATGTTCCTCGCTAGAGAGGTATGAGAGGTTGGTTAGACAGCTTGACATGTCACTCATATCTGCTGTTGGTGCGAATAGTGGGTATGACTAGCATTTCAAGTGGTCTAACCAACGTCTCATAGTTCTATAGCTGGGGTCGTGACTGCCTTTCGAGGCAGCACATGGATTTCATTCAAATTTCCGCACCTCTCATTAAAATCTCATGGTTGTTTAGCTATGAAAACTCTATTGTATACATAATTATTGTTTAAATGTTTACATTGTTTTAGAAAAATTTTAATATATCAAAAAGTATTCGTTCTAGACTTTTAAGTAAAAAATTATAAATATACACAATCAGTGACAAATCCACTGTCGTTTTGACAGTGGGTCACTTTGCTACAGTAACGGGCTCCCATTTTGGGCCAGCCCGATTTTGGTTTTTTTTTTAAATTGTTTTTTTTTTGTTTTTTTTTAAATTTGTATGCACAAAGTAGGAGGAAAAAAAATATTACAAAAGTTCCGATTTATTCAGATAAAAAAAATACCCGCGGAAACATCTTCGATACCTAATAACTTTAAAATAATCGATATGGTCACAAACATACAACCCATTATATTAAAAAAAAACTCATATAGCAAAAAAAAAACAACACTTTAAACATGAGGCCCAACACATAAGCCATATAAAAAAAATTATTACTAATATACACATTTGTCGACAAACTAGCCTAAAATTCACATAAAATGTGGCCCAAAATCTGGCCCAAAGTAAAAAAATAAAATACAAAACGGTCCCTCAACTTTTAACTATTTACGATTTTCTTACACAAAAAATCCCGTAAAAAAATTAACAAAAAAAACACGTCAAATTTTTATTGTTCACAACTTTTTTACATTCATCGGCCAAAAAAAAAGATATCGAACCGTCCCAAAAAAAGAAAATATTCGGGAAAAAATTAACCCGTCCCAACGCAAATTTTTTTTTTCCCGAATCATACAAAGAAAGGAAATATCCGGAAAAAAATTAGCCAAAAAAAAAAACAACCAAAAAATAGCCTAAAATCTGGCCCAAAGTAAAAAAAAATAGAAAACGGACCCTCACCTTTTAACTATTTATGATTTTCTTACACAAATTCCCGTAAAAAAATTACAAAACCGTCCCAAAAAAAGAAAATATTCGGGAAAAAATTAGACCGTCCCAACGCAAATTTTTTTTCCCCGAATCATACAAAAAAAGAAAATATTAAAAATTAGCCCCGCCATAACGCATCGCCAAAAAAAAACCCCCCGAAACGTAAAAAACAAATTATTCTGAAAAAAATTAGTTCCGCCGCAACGCGCGAGTTCTTTTGCTTGTTAACAAACAATGTTCGTAGAACATATACGTAAATACAAATCCTTCGCCGTAACGCACGATAACCTAATTACTTGTTTTACAAGAAGTAACAAAATATACTTCTAGCCAATCGATTAAAGCGGTAAAAGGGTTAACATAGTAAGTAGTTGTTATGACTAGGTTTTTTTACCTAGTATAAGAAATAGATAATTACTTAATTTAGCATTTAAAGTTACCACTGTCAGTTCATCTGAATTACAAAGAATGTTTTCTTTCAATTGCATACGAAAATGACGTTTTTCATTCCATTTAATGTATGTTTTATCGTTAGTAGTCATTATAGTAAGTTGGAAATATTGACTTTTAAGTGTTTAATTTGTCGTAATACATACGGAATAGCTATGGTGATATACTACTATATTTTTTTGTTTTCACCCACCACGTCAGCTTTTCACTTTCACTTTAAAATACCCTTTCACTCATAACATTCCATCAACCTCTTCATTTTGGCTTCACTACCTACAATTTTATTTTATTTTCCATTTTTCACACACAAACTAAATTCATTTCATTCAAATTAAAATACAAAATACAATACTATAAAAAAAAAATACAATACGATAATAAAAAAACATGCGAATTTATAAAAACTAATGCGAAAATTAAAAACAATACAACAAATTATAAATAAACTAATTTTGTTGTTGATTTTGTTGATGTTGTTGCCAAACATACTCAATGATATATCGTTGAAGCTTTGTGTGTGTTTGTTTATCACGTACTTCTTTGAATTTTTTCCGCTGCACTTCGCATCGCTCGACCAATGTCCTTAATATATTTGGTTGCGGACAAATATAAATTTCGTTCATTTCGGATATCGCATACTTTTGATCTTTTAAAATCATGTTATGCAATATAATGCACAAGTGTACATGACTCTGCGTAGCTTGTTGATAGTCCAAGCACGCGCCGGTTGACATATAATATGTCATCGTCCTTGAAGGACCCCAAAAGCTCTTTCAATGTCTTTTCAAGCACTTTCTTGTTTTCGTTTAAATAATGCATTCTTCTCTGAATTTGCAACCGAAAATGATTTAACAAAAGATGACCATTGTGGGTAAATGCCGTCGGCCAGATAATACCCTTTTTTGAATGTAACTCCGTTTACTTCAAAAAGAGCTACAGGGGCGATGTCATCAAGAATGTCGTCAAATAACGAAGAATTATTCAAAACGGTTAAATCGTTATTTGCACCCGCTACCCCAAAAAATGCATGCCAAATTCACAAATCGTATGACGCAACGGCTTCAAGCATTATAGTTGGGTATTTTTTTTATCACCTCTAGCAAATTGCCCGTGCCATTCTTTTGGACAATTTTTCCATTCCTAGTGCATACAATCAATACTTTCAAGCATTCCCGACAACCCATGAATATTGTTATGTGCGTTGTATAACTTTTGAATGTCATTAAAGTCAGGTTTTCTTAAATACTCGGGCATAAACAATTGGATAACGCACATAGTAAAAAATCTAGACAATCACGTGCGGTGTGGTCACCCATTTATAAATACTCATCTAATGCATCAGGTGTTACGCCGTATGCCAATTGACGTATGACGGACGTGCATTTCATACTAACATTAAAACCTGGTAGGCCCGTAGCATCGGGTCAGACTCTAAAGAAATCAAAATGCGGAGGAAGATGATCAACAGTTTGAATGTAATTTTCAATACCTGCGACTATTTCTAAAAATAGTTTACGGCTCATACGATACCGTTTCCGAAAATAATACAACGGATATTTTAGGCGAGCACCAAAATAGTCCGTCATCAAACGTTCTTCAGCATCCTCACGTTCACGGTAGATGTAGTTACGACGGCGTGAACTTTCTGCTGCTTGTTCTTGTTGTTGCTCATACTGAAGTTGTTGCATAATCATCTCAATGTCATGCATATCATCAAGATCGGACATATCACCAGTTTAATTACTCATGTTTATTGGTTTTAAAATGGAGTGTTCTGAAAGAGTAGTTGTGTAAAAGTTTGATAAAATGAGGTAATATTTATAGTGTAAAAGTGGGTATAATTAAAAAAAACACTATATATTAAAAATTGCAACAGATACATTTTGAAAAACCAAATCCAACGGATAACTCATTTGTCTTCTTCTGGCTCACATTTACAGCGAAAACCCAAAAAATATCAAACGGCGAAGGGGAGGGGTGTGGTGGCGAGGCAGTGGCGAGAGCCACGTAAGAACGGCGAAGTATGGCTCGCCACCGTACCGTTCGCTCTAACAGACTCATCAAAATCATATAATTTAACATGAAAGTTAATTGATTTGTCTTTATAGAGGGGTATAAAAGGTTTGAGCTTAATTATATTCTTGCAATGGTTAACCATATAAAAATTATAAGTTTATCAAGTGATGCTTTTATAATTATGCTGAAAATTACTTATTTTTCAAAAAGTAATCATAAAATTCAATGTTTTACAGTCTGATGAAGAGTTCATTGTAACCCGATAACAACCCTGCCAACCTAATGTCGAACTACCGAAGTCATCCATTGACCTCCTAAGCTTAAAAATGCAACATTTTCAACAAGTGGGGACTTTTCAAATTTTGTCAATTTATGTGTGCTTAAGATTTGTTTTGTTTTGTTTTTATTTAATTTTATTTTGTAGAACTCTTAATTTGATAACTTTCACATGAAAAACAATGAAGTTTCAATCCAAGTTGATCCCAATTGACATGTGTCGTTTTAATCAAGGAGCGAGCCGAGTTTATATCCAAGTAGGGGCGGAGCCAGGATTTTTAGTTAAGGGAGGCCGGCCGCGATTAACGCAAAACATTATAGTGATAAGGGTGGCCGAAGGTAAAAACTAGTAGAAAACCGGCTTATAATATAAGTAAATAATGAATGAAGTAGGTTGCTTTGGGATGACTCAACACCCACTAATCACCCTACTAGCTCCGCCTCTGTATCAAATAGAGTCGTTCTATGTAGTGCTTTACACTACGTTATGTAAGTTGTCTAGAACTACTATGATGTGTTTAAGATGTTCATTTGAAAAAGTTTCTAAGTTACATTAATTGCACTCAAAATTACACCAATTGCACGTTAAATTATACTGTAGTACTAAAAGGATGTTAATTAATAATATTAATGCTAATTTGTTTGTGCATTGTATCATTAACATTTAGCAGTAATTTTTAAAGGTGCAAATAAATATATCTAAGTATTTGTCGATATTTTTTTAATACTAGACGATTACCCGTGCATAGTAACAAGATTTTATAACGAAAGATACTTATATTTATATTTTGGTTAAGTGTTTTGTGTAACGAAAATATCATTATAACTATCTTTCGTTATAAAATCTCGTTGTATGCATGGTTACTCGTTTAATCAACTTTAACATTTTTTTGTTTATTCATTTCCTCAACTTAACTATGAATTATAAAATACCACAAAAGTAACAAAAATGTTATAGTGTTTATCTATGCTACTTAAAAACTTAAAAAATGAGTAACCATTCTTTAAAACTTTTAATTTTAAAAAATGAGTAATGTTATTAAACTAAAACATCCTTATAAAAAGCAATGCAATCCATTAAATATTTAAATATTTAATTATAATTTACCACATTAACTTTCTTCAATCCCACTTACTCCACAACACCCATACATGAAAACATTTGCACACACAAATTAGTGCTACTATACATTGTCGTCGTTACCAAAGGCATCTTGGCCCAGCGGTATGTGAGTGGCCCATCAACCTAAGGTTGTGGGTTCAAGTCTCTTTAGAGATATGTAAGATAGAATTTGCAAGATATGTGATGTGGGTTGTAAAATTTGTCGTTCGAAAAAAAACATTATCCGCTATGCACGAATAATCGTCTAATATAGTAAAGATTAGAATAATTATTTGGAAAGTATTAAATATATTTCTTAAGTTGACTAACCGTGTAAGTTAACAAACCAAAGTTGTAAATATATAGGTTTAACTAGGGGTGCAAACAAGCCAAACTTTTATCAAGCAACTCGAGCTCGAGCTTGACTCGATCGAGTCGAGCTTTTATCGAGCTTTTCAAGTTATATCGAGCTTTTCAAGCCTTTTCAAAAACATAAAATAAATATATATATATATATATATATATAAAATATTATATATAAATATATATATAATATATATATATATATATATATATATAAATAAAAAACCTTAAGGCTAAACATGAATAATATAATAATTAAATATGGAGTTAATTGCATTTTTTGGTCCCTGAGGATGACCAAATTTGCAGATTTGGGACCCTAACTTCGAAAATTGCAGTATATCCCATTTTCACAAGTTTTCAGTAGCATTTTTTTGGTCCCCGGTCAACGTTGACAGAAGGATATTTTAGTCGATTTAAAAAAAAATTTAAAAAAAAAATTTCGTTTTAAATTTAAAAAAAAAATTTCTTTTTAAATTTAAAAAAAAATTTAATTTAAAAAAAATTTAAAAAAAAAAATTCGTTTTAAAAAAAGCACGGAAAAAAAAATTTTCGTTTTAAATTTAAAAAAATAAAAAAATTTTAAATTTTTTTTTTTCGTAAAGTACGAAATTTAAAGCACTGAAAAAAAGCACGGAAAAAAAAATTTTAAAAAAATTTTCGTAAAAATTTAAGAATACGAAATTTTTTCGTAAAGTACGAAATTTAAAAAAAAATTCGTAAAAAAAATTTAAGATTTTTAAAAGCACGGAAAAAAATTAAGATTTTTAAAAGTACGAAATTAAGATTCTTTAAATTAAGATTTTTAAAAAAAAAATTTTAATTAAGATTTTTAAAAGTACGAATTTTTTTCGAAATTTTTTTTAAATACTTTACGTATATACGAAGGAACGAAATTTTTTTTTAATTTTAAAAAATATTTAAAACGAACTAAAAAATATTTTTTTTTTAAAACGAACTAAAAATTTAAAACGAACTAAAAAATATTTAAAACGAAATTTTTTCGTAAATTTTTTTAAATACTTTACGTATATACGAAGGAACGAAATATTTAAAAATATTTCGTAATTTTTTTTTTTTCCTTAATTTTTTTCCGTGCTTTTTAAATTTTAAAAAAATATAATTTACGTTGTTTTTCGTTAAAAAAGGTAAAAAAAAATTATAAAATTTCGTACTTTTTATATTGAAGAAAAAAAAATTGTTGGGGACTAAACCTGCAAGTTGACCAAATCACAGGGACCAAAAATGCAATTTACGCTTGTTAATATTAAAAGAAAAAGATAAGGGTATTTTAGTCATTTAACTTTGGTCGGGGATCAAAAATGCAACGGAAACTTGAAAATAGGGACTCTCACTGCAATTTCGAAAGTTAAGGTCCCAAATCTGCAATTTGGCTATACCACAGAGACCAAACAACAAGTTTAAATGAAATACTAGTAATAATTAGCATATGGTTTTGAGAAGCATAAACTAACCAACCGCCCGGAGATTACAATCTGTTCTAAAAATCTAGTGACAAAGTGGGGTGCCTTTTAGTCAAACACACCACGCGTCACGGG
>BQNB010026465.1:0-36595 GCA_026074375.1 Tanacetum coccineum | reverse complement strand
TTTTACACTTGGAATTACTAGCATTTGCCTTTTTTGTTCTTAAGTGTGAGGGTGGTACCTGACATTTTTGAACATTGAGGCCAATGTTCGGTTCTAAGTGTGGGGGATTTCTATCGAAATGTGATCATACTTGTGCCTTGCTGTGTCCCTTGCAACCCTGTTTTTACCTTAGTTTTTATTTTATTTCGCTAAAAAAATGATGAAAATATAAAAATATAGAAATAAGTAGGCCCGTAGAATTAGGTAGCTTTTGACTCGACCGAGTTATGCACTCTAGCTTTTCCCTTAGCTTTTTAGACTAAGCGTTTGCAAAACTTTAAAATTTCACAAAGAATGAAAAATGATAAAGTTGAATATACGTTAGATGCTAAGCGTGGAGTAGTTGGATCTCTTTAGAGCTCATAGAGGTTAGTTGTGGTTTTTTGCTCCCACCAGCTTAATAAACGTTATATAATTGTTAAATAAATAAAGTTACTTTAGTTTTTGCGATTCTTAGTTTAGATCCTTTCGTAGAGATTCTTTCTGGTGAAAGTAAGGTACACATCGAGGTTCTGTCAGTGTTGTGGGTAAATATGCTACCGAGTCTTGTTGGTTAGGACGCTCGATGTCTCGGTAGTTAAAAGACCATAGGACTTGAAATTTGACTATAATAATAATAATAATAATAATAATAATAATAATGTGCTAAATCGAAGCCGAAATAAAACCACTGCATCTTGTCGGTTAGGATGCCCGATGTTGCAGTCGTTCAAAGGGTAGAGGTAACAATAAAAATAATGTTAATCCGAGACTGATAAAAGTTTGCTGCATCTTGTCGGTTAGGACGCCCGATGTTGCAGCCTTCAAAAAGGTCGAGGAAATTTATGAGGTCGAAATAAGACTACTGGCTCTGTCGGTTAGGACGCCCGATGTGTCAGTTATTTAAAGGACCGAAGGCTAATATTGTTGTGTTATAATAATAATAATAATAAAGCCAAATTACAAATCAGAGGTTATCTAAATAAAGCCTCCGTCTCTGGACTCGTAGTTGAGTTGTTTTGGATGAAATAAAAAGGATAACCCATAAATCATGCGATATTAGAACCTTAATGTGGACCTTATTCTCACCATATCGTCTCTTTAGGAAAGGATTTCAAACTAATTATGGTCTAAACCGGGCACCTTTATGAAAAATAAGGCCATAATTTATTTGTCACTAATAATAATAATAAAATCCTTAGAGGATTTAGGAATAAAGGAGCGAAAAGTGGCTGATGCGTACACAATTAGCATTTATGAGTAGTGTTAGCATCTAATCTTATATTTGGCTGTGATTTCGTTTTAAGCTTAGTTTGAGGATTGTGAAAAGTTGAGGATGACGAATTCCAGTTTTTAAAGCCTATTTTATAATTTTATCTTAGTATTTTTCTTTATTTTAATAAGTGGTCAAAACGGGGGCGTTTTCGAGATAAATGATTTTTGAACCCTTTAATGGACCGTTTATGTTCTTGTTTGATGTGAGGGGTCTTAAGTTAGGGGGAATAAATTATTTATTTTCGAGCGTGTTTTATAACATTGGGTGTGGGACCAGCAATGGCTTAGTTTGGAGGAATTTGATGTATGCTAAAACACACATCCTTATAACCCTAAAAAACACTATTAATCGGACTAAAAATACTAAAATATGGATAATTATCGTACAAATATGTTTGTTGGGTGTTTTTATGTCTTGCAGGTAAAAAGATTGAAAACAAAGCAAAAATGGGTATTTTCGGGTTTGTTTCGATCAAGAGTGATTATTATTCAAGATTAAGATGAAGTCGTTAATATTTCCCGAGCATGCCATTGGAAAGAGCGTGAAATTTTGAGTCCAACGGTGCCCTCGGATTTTATCAGGCCAGCCCATGCTATCTATAAGCCCAAGTTAGGCCCAACAAGCCTTTTTAAGCCCAAAACAAAAATGTTAAAATCTGATTTGTAGAGGAGGTAGTGACGTCATTATCAGGTGAGGCGAAATTAAATCAAATGGTGTCACGTAACTGCGCACACAAATGTTTAGGCTAGTAGCAATTCGACATGTGGCGGGGCAAAGTGATTTAAATTATCAATTCACTACATTATAATCCAATGGATGAAATAAATGCGTACGAATGAGGCTAAAAGGAAGGACACGCGTCACAATTGTACCGGTGGACCAGTCCTGTATTTTTGTTTGATCCGAGGACACGCACACAGAGGCCAATGATTGGCTGAATTATTTTGCAATGATTGGGACGAATTTACAAATCTACCCCCTGGACTTGGCTATAAAATAACCCGCTCCCCCATGGTTTAGATCATTAGTTTAGCTTATTTTTACACTTTTCTCTCAATAAGTAGATTATTAGTTTTATAGATTTAGCTTATTTTTGGTGTTAGCTTATTTGTAAAAATTATTTCAATAGTTTATTTTAGAATATTGTAAGATCTTGTTTGTTGATTAATGAAGATGATGTTGATGTTTAAGTGTTAATCCTTTTTTCTAGTTTCTTATCCGAGCTTATTGTAGAATAAGCTCTACTTTTTTAAGCTTATTATTCAGCTTATTTCTCAACTTCTTTTCGGTTTAAGAGTTTTTAATTGAATAAGCTTTTCATAAGCTTAAACGATTTACAACCTTAAATCCTAAATAAGTTTTGATCTCAAGCTTGTCTAATGCTAGATTTAGTTTGGATTTGATAGCGTAATGGTTTGCTTATTGAATTCACGTTTCACCTAAGTGCTTATTAAATAACTTATTGTTATTATCTCGTTGTTTTGGCTAAGTGCTTATCGTGGTGCTTATTCTTGTTTGCGAATCTTATATGCTTATCTCAGTTAGCTTATCTAGTGAACCTTAGTTCGTATTGGTATTTTGACTCGTTAGATCGCTTATTTCATGCTTATTCAGTTTTAATAATCATTTGTTCATTTAGCTTATGATTGTTGTGGCTTATTCGGTATAGTTAAATTTTTTTGATTTAGCTTATTAGAAGTTCAAATAAGGCAAAGCGTTTGGTAAACCTGGAATTAAAATCCCACACGATTGGCCAAGTTGTGTTATTGGGCTTTGTTAGGATTTGGTTTGGGCCTACAGATTCTGATTTGGTACTATTGGGCCTTCGTTTGGTTTGTTGTAGAATTCTCGTTTGGTCCTCGTTAGTGTAATTTGGCCAAGCTTGGTATATTAGGCTGCGTTTAGTTTGTTTAATCTCATTATAGGGCTAGCAATTAAAACTTGGGTTGCGTTAGTTTGATTGCTTGGGCCTGCGAATATTGTGTAGTGGAATTTGAAATTTGCTAGTATTGTAAACTGTTTTTATTTTAACAGTTTGTGCTTTGTGTTTTGCTTTTGGTACTGGTCAACTCATGAGGCGTGGAGCTTAAGGATTTAGTAAGCTAGAAAGAATTTGATTATTTTCTTTAGCTTATTAAATCGGGTGGTTATCGTTTATTTGCGGCTCTTCAATTCGGTCCCATTTTCTATCCTTTTTCAATTCATTAGTGTAGCTTAGTATAAAATGTTTAGCTTTGCTTATTTGATCGTTATGATAAACGTCTAAATACGTATCAAACAAATAACCCTCAAATATATATATAATATATATGTAAAATACATATACGTAAGCAAAGTACCATACAAATTATTCTTAGAAAAGAATAATTAGTAATCAACACGGGTATCGTTCTCCTCGGTGAGAGGTGAATGGAAATTCACGTTTATGTCGGGAATCGAACTTGATTATCATAAAAGATTTAGGTTTGGATTCTATTTCTACAAATATAACGCAAATGCAAGTAAAGGCAACTAAAAACTAAAGCAATTAAGATAAAGCATGAAAACGATAACGGGAATCTAAAAACGCGAATAAAAACTAAATTATCAAATTTTAACCCTAAAAATGCAAATTTCAAATCAAAAATTCCTAAGTGATTAAAAATAATTTTTAGAAAAAAGAATTATATTTTTTTGACTTTTATTTTATTTTTTATGAATTAAAAACTATTTTAAACTAAATTAATTATTAAAAATAGTAAACTAATTCTTAAAATTCTGGAAAAATACTAAAAAAATACTTTGACTTATGTAGATTCTAAGAAAAATATGAACTGGAAATAAGCAGTGGAAATAAGCTGGTAAAATAAGCTAAATAGGCTGTAAGCATAAAACTGAAAACCCACTTATAACCAATTGGGCCCAAGGGTCTAACAGAAAAGACCCCAGGGCGCAATGGTTAAGGTGTTGGTGAGTTATGGTTGAGGTCTCGGGTTCGAGTCCTCCCAGTAACTCCAACAAACTTTTCCATTTTTATTTTGCTAAAATAATTTTTAGAAAAGCTTGTTTACATGAAATAAGACAACATTTACAAAACAACTTTTTAAGAAAACATGGAAAATAGGCACAAAAACATGCCATAGTTAATTCCAATAGTTTTGGCCTTACTAAAAAGACTTCAAAAAGCTCTCAAGCTAAAACTGATTTGGCTATTCAGCTTCATTAAGCTTAGACAAAGCTGGATAAGCTAACCATGGATTATTCTAGTCCTAATAAGAAAATCTAAACAGAAAATAAGCAAATCTAATAAGCAAAGAAGACAGAAATCAAATAAGCAGATTTGGCTAAATTACTCCTAAAAACAATCTAACAGGGCACTTCTAAGCTAGATTTTAAGCTACTAAACTAATAAGCTAATCTTCAAAAGTTCAAAACAAATTAAGCCTATACTACTAAGATCTAGAATAAGCCAAGAATAAGCATTTTGAATAACTAATTAGCTATGAAAAGGCTATCTGAATGTGGCTGTTTACACTAACTGCTATGTTTTTAGTTTTTTTAAGTTTTTGTAAAAGCTAAACTACAAATTGTAGCCCTAAATTTAGATATCTAAATGATGGAATGACACCTTAAAAACTAAAAACAGATTAAGCTCTATACTGTGCTATAAAAATCAAGACCTAAACAGATTAAATCTAACCAAGAATTAAGAATCAAAACTGACTTTAAAAACTCAAAACACTTGTATACAAAACTGATTTGATCCAAAACTTGTATGAACCATTGAAACAGAATTAAAACTTCAAAAACAAACTCAAATTATGCTACACCATTTTGACATTCAAAAATACAACTCAAAAGCTTTTTATAACAATGATTCAAATCCAACAGTTTTACTCAAAACTACACCAGCAGACATTCATTTTTGATAATCCTAAACATAAATCTCAATGAAACTCATTCAAAACTTGTTAAACTTGATCTAATACAGATTTATGATGAATTAAAAGTCACTTTTGAAAACAAAATGGGCAAAACAGTATTAACTTGTGTTAATATTGTTTGATCCAAACACCCCTTTAAGTTTTTAGATCTAACTATTAGGTTAGAACAGATTGTAAAGTGATTCAAAAAGTGAAAACAGATTAAGCTTAAGCTGAAATGGGGACAATTAAGCATTAAGATCACAGAAATAAGCACAGGTAATAAGCAAACTAGCATAAGGAGTTTTAAGCAATAAAAGGCAGTTTTTAAGAAAACACATTTAAATGACTCGTAAGCTGAAAACTACATCTAGAAAGCATAAACGAGACCCAATAAGCAATAATAAGCAATAAAAAGCAGAAAATAAGCAGTGCAAATCAACAAATACAGTAAATAAGCTAAAATGTGGAATAGAAAACTTACTTTGATCCTTTGCACAAAACAAGGATTGAATGCTCTTAGAGAGCTTTTCTACAAGCTCTAGCTTGTTTGCACAAGATAGTAAGGTCCAATAAGCCCCTCCCTTTCTGGCTTATCATCCAATAAAAGCTAAACTCCATTATAAGCATAGGTAAATGACTGTTTTAAGTGATTAGCTCATTCAGTTAAGCCTTAGAGAGTTTAACTGGATTAGGACTAGCTTATTAGGAAATGTGAGCTTATTGAGCTTATTAAGTCGTTTCTAAACACATTTTAAGTAAATTTTCATAATACTAAAACTAGAACTCAAAACAAAATTTAAAGGAAACTTGAATTTTATTGATATCAAAAGTGATTACAAGATTTAAAAGGGAATTACATTAAAAATAAGCAGGAAATAAGCTGAAATACAATAAGCTACTCTAAGCTACACTACTCCTAAAACTAATACTACTCTAGATGCATTACACTTGAATCTTCCTGTGAATGATTTTTGCCAATACTAGTTATAGTGAGAAGGTGAACCTTCTAGGCCTTTGAGACGCTCCCATATCTTTTAATCTCATCCATCCATCTAAACCGCCTCAAAATCCATCACAGCCCTTGATTCGAGTGCACGTCACATCCTCTAATAGGAGAGCAGGGGATTGCCAGCGTGGCTAATTTAGGTGTCAGAGTGTCAAGAGAGCTTCTAGAAACAAGAGGCGAGCGTGTGATTGTGTAAAACCCACATGAAAATACCATGAAATTTAAAATTTTTAAAACAATGAAAATCGACAAGTAAACTTATGAATTTATTATCATGACAAGTTAACGCACGAAAATAAAATTTACGAATCATGAATACACGAACACGCGAAATATTGAAAATAAAAACTACTTAAATTCCTTTTGGGCTTATGAATTTTCGGCAAATGCACAAAGAGAAAAGGGCCCAAGTATAACTTTAAAAAGCCTAAGCCCAAGATCATAAGTATAAACTCCAAGAACCTAGTATTACCTCCTTTATTGTATCAAAAGAAAATAAATAAGAAACCCTAAAGAAAATTCTACTAACTAACCGGCGGCACTACAAAGGCAAAAGAGACACTTTCGATCTTGGTTTCGTGAGATCCCCGTGTTATTCATCATTGGTAGACTCGTTGATACCATCCCCGCTTCGTACCATATTAAAACTTGTCTAATCACTATTTTTATTTAACTATGCATGCATGCAAAACCTTCTTGAAATCATGGAAATAAAACAAGAATTGAAGATAGATCACGATGAAACTCGTTTTAAAACATGTTGTATAATGATCTACATCGATTTATATGTTGGTTGCCGAGTGGTTGTGGTTCGAACCAAGGCCAAGCCGAGACCCTTAGGGTACTCGGCATATATATACATTGTTTTATTTTGCATGTCGCGTGCGTTGTTTCGGTCCATAAAACCAAGCCAAGACCCAATAGGGTACTCTCCGCATACATTTTTTTATGTTGGGGGTGGTATGTCATTTGGTGTTTAGAACGAGCCAAGTCCAAGCCGAGTACCCCTAGGGGACTCGGCACACATATATGTTTGTTTTACGTGATCACGTCGAGTGTTTAATGACCAAAGACCAAGCCGAGTACCTAGGGGACTCGGCACATACCCTGGTTTTAAATTAGGAATCATGTCCGTGTGAGGTTGATGGCCAAGAAAACCCAAGCCGAGTAAACCTAGTACTCTGCATGCACCTTTAAATATAAACATGGTATTAAATTTCGCTTATAAAGTGACATACACTTATAATGATTTTCGGTTTATATATGGGCTTATGGCTAAGGTTGTTCGGCTTAATGTGTGGGGCTTATGGCTAAAATTATTCGCGCTTATGGTTGTTGTATATGGGCCTGTAGCCAAGAGTCCAACCGAGCCAATGGCTCGTTAACTCATAATGGTGGGGTTGTCGTGTGTGTGTAGGCCAAACCAAGCCTAGGGCCCAATAGGGCTTGAAACATATGTGTGTGATCATGACCGAGTTATTGAAATGAAACCTGCGACCCGTAACGAAAATTTTTGAATAGTTTTAATCTAGATGCTCTAAAAAAAAAACCCTTGACATTAATAAAATTCTTTTAGACCTTAACTTACAAGTATGACCATTATGACCCCTAACCGTATGAAATGACACTTCCAAACCCTTTAACTTTAATTAATTACAGTTTTATCCTGAAATCACAAAAAGTACATTATGTCCCAAATTATAATTAATTACCATGTATAATTAAAGTATATTAAATAACATGATTTATCTAAATTAATAACTATAGATTATTTATTAATCCAAGACACAGAAATGAAAACCTGCTAATTATAGAAACATGCTATTATTGGAAACCTGCTATTTTTAGAAAATTTCTATTTATGGAAACCTGCTATTTTTAGAAAGCTGCTATTTATAGAAACCTGCTATTTTTAGAAAGTTACTATTTATAGAAACCTGCTATTTTTGGAAACTTACTAAATAAGGAAAGTTACTACTTTTAGAATATCAAGTATAATAAGATACAAATCATGGTATCCAATAATCCAAGAAACATACAAGTATACTAATCAAGGAAAGTTACAAAAAATAGAAAGCTGCCAAAAATGGAAAGTTACTAAAAATAGAAAGAAACTTAAATCATGCACAAGTAACTTATACAAGCTCTTTATCATGTAGCTCGCGTGAAGACGGAGTAATACCTTTCTATTTCTTCCTTTCACTGCTTCATTGTCCAGGTACGGATATTCCGTCCTTTCAGTAAGGACATTCTTTCTATTCATGATTCATTCCCCAGAACTGCTATGTTTCCCCATTTCTAAATTTTGCCATGATTTATTCCATGTTTATTTCATGTCCCACTGCCCGAGCTATATATATATGCATGACCATGATTTATGTGACTTACCACCTAGTTATGGAGGTACCATGACCATGACACTTGAGGCACCTGTGTCATGACTCTTTCGCGTTGAGAGTGATTTCACGCGGCGTCCCTTTTCATGTTACTTTATTTCATGTCTGGCCATTATTATTCGGGGCGTATGGGTGCATCCTAGTTTACATGTTTATACGTTTCATGGTGATTGGTTGGTGTGTGCTCTACATCCCATCACATTGGAGTTGATCCCTCCACCCATTTTATTATAAGAGGTCACCCCTCTAGTACATGTTGAGGCATCCCCTCTACTTTATGCATGTATGCACGTTATTATTATGTATGATTATATGAGCTCGTGGGCAAACCCTTATTGCTATGTTATGCTACCTATGACATTCCATTATACTTTTACATCTTAACAACCATGTTTTACATGTTCATTGCTATTCTTCATGACATATTTCTCCAGGTTCCTCATGACACTCATGAATCTTTCCGCTGCTTTATATTCCTTATCCAGGACTTATGTTTATTATTTCATTATCATTATATCCGTTCACTGAGCGTTATGCTCAGCCGTATTCTTTTCATGTTTCTTACGGCAGGTAACTAGAGGGAGTTGGGCATGAGAGATTGTGCTTAGGAAGAGACCCTTTAGCTTCCCTTCTATTATCGTTGACACTTGCAAGACTTATGTTTTGGACACATGTTTTGTTCTTCAAACTTCCTTTACGTTTATGCATGTTAAACTTCATAATGGGAGCCGATGTTTGATTCCGGCTTTCCACCTTGTTACGTTATCAGTTATGTTTTATGCCTTTTATGCTTTGATATGACGCCATGATTATGAAGTGATGCCTTTCATCAGAGAGGGGTGTTACAGTTCTTGTGGGTGATTGTATTCTTTTTGTGGGAATTTTTTTGTGGGTCTTTGTTTAGTACCACGAGATTACCCATATATGTGGTTGTGTGTGATCCGTGGGTATCTTTAATCGCATATATAATCATGTGGGTAAAAATATTGAATTCGAGGATGATGATTATATTTTTTACAAAAAGTAATTGTTGCTAAATCTCTTGGTGAATAGTACCTGTCATCCTTTTTACATCCAGGTAGTACTAACGTTAATGGCAATAATCAATGGTGATTCGGAACGGTTTTTCCGTTGCAATGTAGTGGATAAAAGTTTATACATGAATAAGTGTAATTTGATAACCAAGTTGTGACCACTAATACTTTTAAAATATAATACAAACTAGTACTACACTAAATCAATCAAATATATTTTATAAACTATGGAAGTCATGCAAAACATCAACCAATTAAATATTACAGTATGCATTGTTATTATGTATAGCTAACAACAGGTTGATAATCTTCTAGACTTTCTCTAACTCCTTGATGAATTTAATTTGGTACCAGCAAGCTCGCCACTAAGGCCTTCAACTATAGCTCCATCAATCTTAATAACCTATCCTTGCACAAATAACAACTCAAATAAGACACAAATATGCGAAATCTAAATAAAGATAGTTAATTTTCGGTTTGTAAGTTTGTAATTAATTTGTGATTCCATGTGACCACGCTACCATCTCTAGGATGACACGTAAAATCGAACATCAAAATGAACCAACATAATTGCTATTTTTGCCAAAGGTTTTAAGGTGAAAGCATCATGTGCAACCTGCAAGTACAAAATGGTTATAAGAGATTGATATTTAAATAAAATAAACAAGATTGTAGAAAAATAAACATACCCATGCTTATAAAGTTACACACTCGGGGTAATTCTAAGCAGTTCATAATGGGCCTCTAATGTGAATATAGAGTCATATGTGTTGGTTGAGATAGTTTCTCTAAGTGAAAGAACTAAACTATTAGATTTATAATCTTAAGGGTTGAAATAGTATTTCGAAAACCAACTAAAATTTGATAGAGAGATCATTGATTTGCTTTGACAGTTGAGAGAATTGTGGCACTGGTTGAAAGTTAAAACAAGAAAATCACGTTTGAATTGGTCTAATAGGGAAGTGTAGGCAAACGTGGATCATTTTAAAATGATATTCAAAATGCAAAAGAGGTTAGAAGATAACCAAATGTTTAGTTCGAGCGCCAAAATTTTCACTTTTATATAAAGAACAATGCTTTAAAACTCGATTTTTTATCGACTCTCTTCAATAGTCGGTTCATCGGGTCATCGGTTCAACTGGTTGATCTGCCGGTTCAAACCGTATCTATACATATGTATATTTTTTTCCTATAATATATCTAACATTTTTCAACCGATGAAAGAGATTGAGTATTTATCTAACATTTTTCAACCATTGAAAAAGATCGAGTATTTACCGATAATCTTTTGTTTTTAAAAAATGTTTCTATAAAATTATAGCTAAGATTTGCAAAAAAATTAACTTATGATTCCAAATTATAATAAATAGTTTTTTTTTAAGAAAAACAAGTTTATTAGTATGAATTGGCCAAACCCATATATTAAGTGTTAAAACCAAAGTAACCAAAACAGAAACGAAACTGGTAAGGAACCAAAATATCCGAACTAAGAAAAACCGATCAGTTTTAGTTTTTAATTTTTTTAAAACGAAATATATTGGTTGAGTTTCGATTTGGCCAAAAACCTACCCAAACCTAACATGGCCCACAACTAGAATTAGATACATTTAAATTATACGATTACAATAACTAACATAAAAATAAGATTAATAAATATAATTAAGATAATAATACTAGTTTATGATCGTGCACATCTATGATATTTTCTTATCAAGGTCGATTAAATAGCAATGGCTCTTGTAAAATGTCATTTAGTATTTTTACTATTTGAAGTTCCCACATATACTTTTACTAAATTTATAAAAGTAAGTTCTACACGGCTTAAAATGAAACGTATATAAAACTCACTGGTGTTAAATTCATTTTTCAAAGCGCGGTGTGTTTAAAATCAGTTCGGTTTGGTTAGTAAAACATGTGTGGTGTGTTGTGCGATAACATACAACGCAAAACATTTATATAGGTGGTTTGGATTTATTCATTCTACTGTAACGTGTTTTATTTTTGTTTTTGAAAGAAAATTTAATTGATACATCTATACACCACCAACTATTTGATAGAGTATCATATATGTGCCTAAGCCGATAATTCACCCCAAAAGCTCTTGCTTGATGGTTCACATCAAATACCAATTTGCAAAGCTGCTATGGTTTTTTGCTTGTACTTGTTTACCGGTTCTTAAAATACCATCTCTTGAATAACAAATGCAATGGACATAATTCATCATGTGCGTATCTAGTTACCCACAAATTAGCCACAAAAAATTACCCATAGACATGATTGTTATGGGTAATTCGTGGTTAACAAAAATTTACCCATGATATTAGCTATGTATTTACCCACGATAGTAGAATTTTAGGTGATTGGTGGGAAACATTTTTGTGCAAACATTTTCCCAAAAAAATACATACGAAATACAATGCTATGGGTAATTTTATGGGCAAAATTGTGGGAGATTAATGGGTAAACTTGAATTGTTTTCTAAACCGCTAATTGTGGGTAATTTATGGGTAATATGTGGGTGAGTACCCACGTATCAAATTTTGTGTGTAATTACCGTGGGTAATGAACAGGATTCTTGTAGTGGTTCTCATCACCTGAACGTGTTTGCATTTTAGTTAAGTAAGTCAAAATGTGTACTCGTAAAAGTTATAATGTTTTCATCAAGTATCGACACACAACGAAAGTTACTATTTTTATTAAGCTTCAACATTAAACCAAAAACTACTATTTTATTAAGTTTCGATGTTAAACAAACTTCTACTTATTAATCTTAAGTACTCCCGCACAATATCCGTTTTATAAATATTTACGATTAATTTTGCTATTTCACCTAACAACGCTCTAAGTATTCTTACCAAAGTATAGCTACCAAATTCTTATCCGTCATTTAATTCTTTTCTAGAGTTCTTTACGTCACTAAGCTTCTAACATATCCTATTCGCTTATTAAAATATCTACTATTAGAAGGGTTTACGACGCACATAGTGAAAAATATATTAAGTGATACTATTAATATTTGTTAAGGTTTTTATAGATTGTTCGGACACGGAAAACGCCCAAACACTTTATTTTAATTTCCATAAAGCCTCAATATTATTTTTATAAGATTCCAGATTTTAGTCATTTTTCACGAGGGCGTAACTCCTTCGTTATAAAGATTCACGGGATGGTTAAAAGCTACGTTTCAAGGAAAAATCCCGTTCTACAAGTTTTCCTTTATAAGTTTTACCCGACTCGGACTCGAAACGGGTCGAAAACAAAAAAACGTAAATTGGACAGATTGCGTCGAAAACAGTTTTGAGTTGGAAAAATACTAGTTTTCGTCCGAACTTCATTTAGTCATAACTCACTCGTTTTAAGTCTGTTTTTAGCGTTCCATATATCTACGATTTCGTATTTAAGTGTACTAATATATTTTTAGACACTCAAAATTTTAAAGTGTTTCAACTACTCATCTTACTTCTTACAAAAATCTAGACAACATGAATTTATACCCAAAACTACTCTATATTTTTAGCCGCAAACCACACAACTTCAAAACTAACCTAAATCTCTTTCACCGATTGTTACCAACACTCAACAACTTCAAGTCCACCTAATCCTTTCCACCAATTGTTACAATACCATCATAAACTACTTTTAACACTCTTAATCACAATATTAACCCAAAGTACAACAATTTAAGAAAAACTAAAAAACACAATATAAATTGTACAAAAAAATGTTATCTTGTTAGTTTCTTGTAAAAATGTTTACAAAAACACGGGTGATGGCGTTTTTGAAAGAACAAGAGATGATGTTCCCCAATGAAAACTTATAAAAATATGTTATGAAGAAAGAAAATGACAAGGCTTACAAAGTGTAGAAAAGTGATGGATTTGACCCGGAATGAACTCGAATGTATCCAGAACAAGATCTTGAATATCCCGAAAATAATAACCAAGAATCACTAGTAACCAAAATATTGAGAAGAAGGAAAACAAAACACAAAGTATGTGTTTGTTTTGTGGGTTCTGTCAAACCAAAAGAAAGAGAGGAGAAGAGATGGGAGAATTTTGTTTAGTGTGTGTGTTTTGTAGGTGAATGAATGAAATAATGTTGTGTATTGGGTCTATTTATGATTGCACATGGAGATGTATCAAAAGTTGTTCGAAGACAAGACAAAAATATTTATACCAAGGAGACACATTAGCAAATTTATTAGAAATGTATTAGGTGTGAGGTGTGCGGACGACTCAAGCAAGGGAGGGGACCAATTTCATCTAACTTTTGAATTTGTTATCAAGGTAATATCTAGATATTTTAGGTGGTATGTGATGCGTAATTTCTTTTAAATAAAACATACGTCAGGTTTTACATATATAAAACCCTGACTACCTTGACTATTCCTACGCACTAAAGAGCAGTATACCCTATCGTGTATAGTGTAGTGATCGGTAAGTATGGGTGTCGACCCAAAGAACGGTTTGTGCCTCTAATTGTCTAATTTGATTTATATTGTATCTTACATAAGAATAGCTATGAAAGAAAGCTTGTTTGAATACTTGAGATTATTGTGGAGTTGTTTTGGTGGTAAGCCTTGCTTGACGAAAAGGGAAATGGTATAGTGGCAGACAACTAGGAAGGATGGACACATTTAATTATAATCTTATGTGCAATGTTCTAATCGCAACCTTAGAAGGCGTATTACATTCATTAGGTCCAATTCTATAGTTGAAACCTATCCTATGTTTACTAAGTGGAATGGACTCACAAGGAGAATTAACCTATTCTCAATCTACAGTCATTGAGGTTTCCTTTTAACTATGAGATACGCTTAATTCTAACAAGTGGTCTCCGTATTAGCTTGCACTCCTAACCGAGTATTAATGTTAAGGGGTCATGGGTCAACCCACCGATGAATATTAGTCATTCACTTGGAAGAATAGAAAACACTTGGCGTCGTAGATCACGATACACCAAGAGTTCTCACAACCTTAACTTAATACTTACTCAGAAGCACAAGGATCACTTAAACGCACTACATAGATTAATAAAGAAAGCGATAAAACAATAAGATCATAAATTAATAATCACTAGGATTATTAATAAATTAAATGCCAAGAACAAATAATAAAAAAACAATTAATAACATGGCCACAATAAATTAAACCGCAAGATCTGCTCAATCAAAATAATATGGGTAATTAAATTGACCAAAATAAATTGAAGTCTGATTACAAACTGTGCTGAATTAATGCTCTCGATCCCCTAGTCGAACACCGTGGCAAACCCCGAAGGGTTTGCCCTATACCTAAGCAAGCAAGCTGCATGCTCTCTTTTTCCTTCTTTTCTTTCGGTAGACTTGTACCACCGAATGTGAATTGATACAGAATGTGTTCCATCGAACACTATTTATACTAATTAACAAGTTTGGGAACTTGGCAATCTTAGTCCCTCGTCTTCCATATTATTTCTATTTATTTTTATAAACTTCACAGTATTTATGCAACTTCAGTCCCTATGATGACTCATCATTACGGCGTAACGGCATCGACTACGTTACGTCGTAAACCTTCAGAACAGTGGGCTTTTCTATTATTTTAGTGTAAAAATATGTTACGGCGTAATTATATTATTATGTTACGTCGTAACCCTTAGTCAGCATAAATATCTTTTCCATAAGAATATTTTTACGGTGTAACTCCTGCGGGACGTTACGCCGTAATGCCTCGTCAGTACCAAATATTCCTTATTAATAATTAATTACGGCGTAACTCTTGCGTGAAGTTACGCCGTAATGTCTTCTAAACATTATTTCACTTGTAATAATATTACGGCGTAATCCATATGGGTCAATTACGTCGCAATTCTTCTTTAATGCGGATTTTGATGTAATTCATCCATTTTCTGCATCTTTTTCGTTCTAATGCCCAAATTTCCTGAATTCGTAAAATAAATGAATTAAGTATCAAATTCATATAAAATTGATATAAAGCAAGGCAATAAACAGCATTGAGAATTTTGACATGAAAAGTATTAATATTTGATGTTTTATCAGAATGCATGTGCAAGTAAATGGACTTGTTAGAATTTACGAACCATTAAAGTTTAAAAACGCCAAGCCGATGTTTAAAATAAAAATAAAAATAATATAAATTTATGTTCGTTAAGTCGAAACATGATAGTCGTAAAGAGACAACGCTTATTTAAAAGCCAAAACGCGTCCAAATGACATTTTTTAGTTATACGCGGGGTAACTTTCTGGTTTCACGTAAAAATCAAATATTCGCAAAACAATAAAATACTCAAGTTATTAAATAAATTTAAGTCTGAACATGACAGTTGTTACAGATATGCTACAAGGTCGTCCTCAGCTTTCACAAAGAATTCTCAGCATTTTTGTGCCACAAGAAAGAGATCCAAATCTATCATATCATTACATAGGTGGAGATTGTTGGAATTATAGATAAATTCTACATTTTGATGTAATAATAGGATATACATTTTTTAGGATCAATATACATACAAGGGAATAGTATAGGGACTACTATTGTAATTTATTTATACTTAGCACACCTCTAAGTATAAATAAGGCTTACTAGCCATTATAATGGTGTGTAACACTCATTTACCAACTCATTCATATCAACATCAAATAAGAAAAGGAAAATTGCTAAAAATTCTCTCTATAAACACACATACTAAATACACTTTATTTTACACATACTAATCATCAATCAAGATCCATAGTATTTAATAAAACCAAAGATACTACTTGACATAAAAAAATAGTCAAACCTATTTGTCAGTAGGAGGAACAACTAAAGTACGAGTCTGTCTCACATTGCCACCAACGTCATAAAAACCTTCAGTTTGATCTACTTCAGATTCAGACCATGTTTTATACAGATCCAATTACCAATGACTTATTCTTGTATTTCTAATTCCTGTCGTAGATTCATGACACTTTTTGTCCAGTTTTGGATACCAGGTCATTGATGAATAACTGGAAACTGATAAAACTTTGTAAAATCTAAAAACAAGAGCTGTTCAAAAAAGAAAAATACATAAACATACAATCAAGAAGGTCATAAAATGAATAAAATATATAAACATAAAAAGATAAACTTACAATCAAGAAGCACAATGAACCAATGTAAAAGCCATTAACAGTCTTCGGTTATGCATTATCTTGAAGACATTTGTGAATGAATCCGCACAAATCAATTCCAACAAAGTTTGTATCTTCCCGAATGCGTCGAAAAATAGTCAGATTAACAATCACTTTCATTGTATCAGCAGTACCTATAACGTTTGCAAATAGCATAAGAAAGTTGAGTTTAAACATAAAGTTAACTGTCTTTGCGAGAACCAATTTTCCAGCAATATTAGAAGCATGGATATCCTTTAAAGGCTTTGGATGAAATTTCTTAAACCACATCTTTATAAATGGATCATCAAGAGGTATCACGGGTAAATCAAATATAGAAGTTCCACCAAGAGGAACTCCTAAAATCTCGTAGACTTTCTCAAGAGTCACACGAATAATACCCATGTCCAGCTTAAACTCGTAACTTGAGCCAGTGAAAGCTCTCACCACAAACCTTGCAAGTCGAGCGGGAAGTGTGTCTATAAAAACATTGTGCATTAAAGAAAACTCAACATCCGATAGAATTGATTTCATGTCAACTTGGGAGTCATGAATTAAAGAAAATAATGAATAAGGCACTATCCTAGAACACAGAATTAGAAAATCACTCAAATACTCTTCTCTCTTAATCTGCGCGGGGTTTAGTGGTTTCTTCTTTTTCTTCTTTACATCCTTTCCCTACTTTGCATGCTTCTTCTTATTCTTAAAGGGGTTCTCATCTTCATAGGATGAGGAAGACTCAAAAACTTGCTTCTTTTTCTTCTTAGAAAGTTTCTTAGGCTTTAAGACCTTCTCTTCTTCAGACGAATCAAACTCAGAAACATGCTTACGCTTCTTAGACTTTCGAACAACCTTCTTCTTCTTGCCATGTTTTTTAGCATAATCAAATAAGAACACAAATAATCAAATGAAAATAAGCATACAAATAATTGAATATAAGTACAAAATAAGCATAATCAAATAAAAAAATGATTATAACGCTTATCTAATACTATTTAAGCATAATCAACTGAAAAATAAGCATAAAAGCAAAAATATTACCTTTCATGGCTTCATCAGCTTTAGTAGATGATGAATCGACCTTTGATTTACCGTTCCTCGATGCAATTTCATCATGTAAATCCATTTTTCATACAATTTAGGGGTAAAATTAGGGCTTGTTCAATAATTTGGGGTGGTTAAGATCTATCAAGAGAGGTGAGAGAATGTGGTTGAGAGTGAATGAGTGTGTAAGTTTTGAGGGTATAGGTACATGAGGAGTGTATGTGTGTATGTGAAATATTGATGTTACCCCTGGTGTGTCGTTGTGTAGGTTTTATTTATGTATCAAGTTTTACTATTTATTTTATATCGACTATACCTAAAAACAACACTCTAATGGGCAGTGTACCTGGTCAATTATAGTTTCGTTGGTAAGTAGAGTGTCAATCACTAAGAGCGAGAGCGTTAATTCCTAATTCTATCAGTATTTTAGTTATCTAAGTTAAACCTAAAACTAATGCAAAAGCGGGGTTTCAGTCTGAGAGACTGCCACGGCTTTGTGTATCTAACCTAAGGTTTTGTGTATCTAACCTAAGGAAAACGTATCCTAATTCTATCATTGCACTAAATAAACTAATGTAAGGAAAACGTATCAATCATGATAATCCAATAAAACACAGGTTTGTTTATTTAGTGCAATGATTGTCTTATCTCGAAGGGGCATATCATTCCTAGACTTAGGCGGTACTTTTTCCTAAGACCTAGACACGCTAATCCTTTCACAATTAGACGCATCTGCATAAAGCAAGCATTTGTTGATTATAATCTACCTTAGAGGATTAATAATGGTGCTCTTCCTAAACCCTAGCTCATGGAGACTTTATCTCACTTACTGCTTAACGGATCTTTATAAGAAAATAAAGATTGGATAACGTTTAGATAGTTGATACGCCGTATCCATGGGGTTTGGATACGCCGTATAAACAGTCTGGAAAGACAAACTCGATAAGAAAATTGAAAATACATTTCGGGTTGTCTCCCGGCAAGCACTTTTGTTTACAGAAAAGTCTTTAAGTTAGACTTGCCCCAATTTAATCCCATCCTTATAAAACAATTTGGGGTCGAATGGGATGCCAAATGGCACATATAAATTCTTAAAAAGATTTATTAGCATCCTTTGATAATATAATTACATGTCATGATATTAAGATTTAATTCAATGATAAAAATTTCAGTTTTGAAAAATTTATTAGATATATCATGACTTATTTCCAAAAGCTTATTTGACCCTTGTGCGTAGGCCCTGATGTGGAAGTTTTATACACAATAAAATATACTATAAAATAATATTCCAAAAGAGCAATTAAGAAAATTCCCTAAGGAAATTTTCACTCTCAAAAATATATATAATATAATATATAATACGTATATTAAACCGGGCAAATATGATCGCCCGGGTCGTTTCCCCAATGACTAGTGAAATTGAATCCTTGTTTAAGTTCGGATTATGATTTGAATAAGCAAATGGATGATTTGATAATCTAAAGCTACAATTAAAATGGACAATTAAAAAAAACAATTAAGCAATTAAACTAATACGGGAAACAATTAAAACGCGACAAATAAGCAAGTAAACTAATTTTAACCCTTAAAAATGCAAACTAATTTTCTACACCTAAATTAGAAAAAAATAAAATTTTAAAAAAATTAAAAATATTTTTTTAGATTATTTTTGAATTTTTTTATTAATTAAAACTATTTAATGTTAATTAAATCCTAAAAAATAAAAAATAATTGAAATTATATTTTTCCTAAGTAAAATAAGTAAAAAGAATATTTTAGAAAAAGAAATTACTATTTTTGGCTTTTTAGATTAAAAGATATGATTTTTCTAAAATTTAAACTAATTAAAAACTATAAAAATAATAAAACTCTTAAAAATAAAGTCCTAAAAATTTTATAAAAATTACACTAATTAAAGAAAATGTGCAGAAATTTTCTAAAAATAAAAGCCCTAATTTTTATCTTTTTATAAAAGTTTAATTAAACTAATTAAAACCTAACCCTAATTATTAGTTAAAAATATAAAACTAATTAAAAACTAACTTAGGGACTAACTGTGTTAACGACTTAAGGGATAACGGGGCTAAAACATTTAACGGGCAAGGATTAACTAAGAAACAACTAAAACAAAACAATTACAAGATATGGATCCACTTTGGAGGTCCTAACCCCGATGGAAAACAACCAAAGTCTAATTATAAGCTCAAATTTTGAAAGTGCTTATCATTAAAAACTTGAAAGAGCAAAGTTGTAAAGGAAGCTAGTGGGAACAAAATTAATAAATGCTACTTGGGCTAAAAATAACAAATAAGCTCAATAAGAGCTTATTTTTAAACTGACCTCAGAAAGGAGGTCTTAACTCTTGGTTTTAGAAAATAAGCTATAAAAGACTCAAAATTAATTCAAAATGAAAAAGGAAAGAAGTTCTAATTAGCTTATGACTAGCTTAAGCTAATTAAGAAAAGAAAATAGAGCTAGAAACCCTTTTAAGCTACTAAAATTAATCATGAACTAGGCAAACTAATAATACAAAAGCAATAAGCAAAAATCCAATTAAGCTAAAATACTCAAAAAGAAAATCTAGACTTTGAGCTACTGAAAACTTATAAAACTGATTATTATCTATCTATTTAAGCTATAAATTCTATTGTAACACCCCCAAAATGGGTCGCAGCGGAATAAGGATCCGGGGCATGTTACTTCAAGATCAACAGCACAAGATATATATAAGAACGACACAAAAAGTCATTTAAATTGATACATTGGATTTAATTAAAAGACATATTACAAAAGCTTATAGCTTCACTTGTTCCTTGTTTAATATTACAAAAAATGACATAGATTTCCCAAAATATGATATAAAAGTCTTTAAGCGTGCAATCCAAAACGTAACCCAATGTATCCTTGGCACCTCGTGCCTATTGACCTCCTGAAAACATTGCTTAAAACGTCAACAAAAATATTGGTGAATTCATAGGTTTATGTATTTAAATTATGCAGGACCGCAAGACTTTCCCATGATGTTACAACATATGCAAACAATCACAAAACCAGATTACATTTACACTAAGCTCATGACACTGAAGCTCGAACAGTCTTGGTTCGCCAAAAATATTGATTACTCAGCCCGAAATGACTGTTTTATCCCGAAACATCCCTGATTCGACATGCGATACGTTCGTTCCCGGTGATAGCTAGGGTCACACAACGGGGAGGGTCGTTTCCCACAATGAAATCTATTAAATAACATTCAGCGCTCACATAATGTAATTCCCAATACATATATGCTATTGAACCAGTTCTTTGATAATGGGCTTAACTTGGGTTATCGCTACTTAGGCAAACATGTAATCAATGCAAAATATCCACTTGCGTCCAATTTGTAAAACAAAGCATGTTTCTACCCTAAATAATAGTAAATCAGTAAAACTGTAAAAAACTATGAACTCACCTCAAGTGAGTGATCTGATAATTTATATCAAGTGTGGGAATGCTTCACGATTATTCCCGAATGCAACCTAATTAAATATAGGTCGTATAAGTACCGAGTACTTATTTTAATAACATAATATAATCTTATAGTTGTTACATCGTACTATCGTTTGGGCTATCATAAATAAAGAGGTCATGACATGACGTACGAGGAGTTAGGACACTTTAAATCGTAAATCCAACAACTCGTCGATATACCATCTGAAGAAGCCTCATTATGAAATTCCCTAGTAATATAGCACTTCGATAACTAATCACATATATACATATATATCTATATATCTATATCACCATCTATTTGTTTAAGTGAAATCGTAATTATAAAGTAAAAACGTTTATAATTACGCCTTTAGTAAAAATGACATAACTTTGTCGTTTTAAGCCCGTTTCTCGCGTTTCTTACGCCCACGCATTTGTATTAAGACGAGGTGATCATAAAATTTTTCAACATTTTAGGTTTTTGGATTCTGTGATAATTAGGTGTTTTTATGTTCACAACAGCTATAAATTTATTTTTAATACTTTTAATTAAGTTTAAAAACCCGTTTTTGTTGTATCCTTATTCGTTTATAGACTCTGTTTAGTGATCTTTAAGCAAGTTCTCGTAATTGAAAGTATTTTATCTTATTATGGATGTTTATAAAGTATATGTTCTGTGGTGAATAGTACTTTTTATAAAAATTGTTTTATAAAGTATTAAAATATCGTAAACTTGTTAATGGCAGTATCTTCTTCGTTAATTAATCGGTTTTCGAGTTCTTTATGTACCCTCAGACTCCTGTATGAAATGTAGTATTTTATAAAAATCATAAAACATATATGTAAATTTCGAAATCTTAAACGGCCCCTAGTATTTTTTTCAAAATGTGTTCTTAAAAAATTGGTTTATGACCTTTTTAGAAACCCTAATTTGCACTTAAACATGTTTTACTTAACAAATTGTTTTAAAACCACTTATACATTCCTTTTAAACATCATATTAGCATCCATATGATTAAATAGTTACAAAAAACAATGATCATAAGTTTATATTTCATTTTACATATTCAAAAGTACCTAAATGGTTGATTTAGGACATAAATTACATATTACATTATAAAATTTAATGATAATAAAAAGTTTATAAAGGAATTAGGAAGACCTTAGGGATGATGTTTGAGTGTGAAATGAATGCTAAACCAGTATTTCGTGTTTTAGACTCAAAACCAAGCTTACAAGCTTTTAAAACCAAGATTGGTTTGAAACTCTAATCTTACATTTTCTTCTTAAATCCTTGAAAGATGAAGAACTAATGCTTTTGTAAACACCTTAGTGTGTCTTGAGGATTGATGTGTATAGGGCTTGTATGGTTTGTAGTAAAAAATTTTGTATGTTTTGTTTAGGTGGGCTTAATTGAGCCGGGCATGTATAGAGAGAACATGGGAGAGATTTTTGTGGTTTGTACACCTTAGGTATGTGTTTTGGATGTTTTTCTTACTAGTTTAAGCCTTTATATTGGGTTTAACTAAGGTTAAGTAACTCTAATTAAGTTACTAGGGTTAAGTTAAAGGAAAATATCATAAAAGTATTTTAGATAATAAATATCTAAAGGAAAGTATCTAGAAAAAATTATCTAATAAAATACTAGAAAAATATCTAAAAAAATACGGAAAAAGTTATAAATTATCTTCGTAATATTTATTAACACTTGTTTGAACGTTAACTATTGTTTGGTGCAAGTTTTACGTTTAAATGGTTCTTTTTTTAATTACGCGATTTAACTTAAAGATTTCCATTAAAAATACAAACGCGTACAATACTAAAATTAAATAGTGACTTTTTTGTCGTCGTACATTGTCCTATAACACGAGGTGTTTTAGTCTCCAGGGTTTGCTGAGCATTGTCCTCCTTGGATTAGGACGCAGGAACTGACGACGCACCGATCTTTGAGCAATAATCAGATGGGGGTATTTCTTCCGGAATTGATCTTAGCGTTCCCATGTTATCTATGAGACACGCTACTGGGAGTTCCATCGAACCTTGACTATTTGGGTTTAGGCTTCGCTTCAACCGGTTTTAGGCACTGTTCGGTGATATCTTTGAGGGTCACTTGTTTTCGGTGCTGTGTCTTATAATTGGTTTGGCCTTCTTTAAGTTTAGGCGTTGGGGTACGCGCGCTGTTTTTATAGGAGGGATTGGGGGTAAGGGTTATGTGTAGGTTGGTTAGCGGAGATGCGCCGAATGGATGAGCGTGAGGGGTGGGATTAGGAGAATTAAACTGGGGGAGGTCAGGGTTGAGAGGCAATTTATAGGGGGTGGGTTGGGCCAAAGCGGGGAATTTTAGGTCGTAAAAGGGGCGTTGGGGTTCGGGTAGCTGATCGGGTGACTAATTATGGTTTAGAACTGAGGGGGGTGTGTTGGGTTGTGTGGTTTTGTTGGTGTTTGGTTGGTTGTGGTGTAGGGTGGGTTTTAGTTATGGTTTTTTTCGTCTGGTTTGGTGGTGTTGGTTTTCTAGTTGCTTTTTTTGGGTTGTTGGGGTGTGTTTTTTGTTGTTTCGTGGTTTGGGGGTTAGGTGGGGGTTTCTGGTGGAGTTACGGTGGGGGTTGGGTGTTTTTGTTTGGGTCTTGTTTTTTGGGTTTTTGTTTAATTCGCGTTATTTGTTGATGTTTGGAGTTTTTGGTTAAAATGTTGTTGTAGGTTTTGGGTTGGGTTCTAGTCTTTTGGGTTTTTTGTGTTGGTGGTTTGGTGTTGTGTCAATCTTATCCAAATGTAGGTTATGTTTCGAGGGTTTTACCGTGGGTGGGTTGGTGTGGGTTTGTTTGTGTGTGGTGGTTACAAGAAACTCCATAAAATCCACTTTGTTGTGGGTTGGTGTTGTAGGGGGGTTTTTATTGGGGTGGGTATATCCAAGGAATAGTGTTGTGGGGATTTTTTTTTCTCGGGGTGTTTTTGGTTTTGGGTTTGGTTTGTGGTATTGAGTTGTGTTTTTTTGGTTTGTGTTGGTTTGGTGTAGGATGTGTTGTTTACAGTTTGTGTGTTAAAATTATTTTACTAAATATTACAATTTATAATTAATACAAAAATTATACAAAATTTTAAAAAACTATTTTTAAAACTTAAACCCCCCCCCAATATATTTTTATATTACACCCCCAACCCAAGCTTCAAATCAGCGTAGCTCTTTTGCCTATCACGAGCGGCTTGATCCATTTGCTTTAACTTGAACTGATTCTTCTCGGTTGTTCTCTTTGTACTTATCTCTGGACGCAGTGTGAGTTGTACCTTCTCCAACCTCAGCCCAACAAACAGGCGAACGACATTTTCTACCGTAAAGTGCCTCAAAGGGTGCAGCCTTAATGCTAGCATGATAACTGTTATTGTATGAAAACTCGACCAACGGCAAATGTTTAACCAAACCATTTCCAAAGTCGATCATATAAGCACGAAGCATATCTTCGAGAGTTTGAATGGTTCTCTCGCTTTGTCCATCAGTTTGCGGATGATATGCCGTACTCATATCTAAACTTGTACCCAAAGCTTTCTGAAGTGACCTCCCAGAAATTTGATGACGAACCTGGGTCACGATCACTAATAATCGGACTGGTATTCCATTACTTGTTACTTACTTTTCTTTTGGTACATTCTTGTAGTTTCTCTAGAGGGTTCAGTTTCCCTCATGGGTATTTAAAAATCGCGGATTTGTATGTCGGTCAAAGTTACCCAAATGGTATCGTTACCCTTGTATGACTTAGGATAGCGTTTGTGCCAAAAATCATCTGTGATTTTGTCCCACTTCCATTGAGGCATATGGGTTCTGTACCAAAAACCGATGTGTCTTTGATGTTCAGCCTTGACTTTAGCCCAAGAAAGCACTTGCTAACATAGGTGGCGATATCAGCTTTCATATTGGGCCACCAATATAGCTTCTTTACGTCTTGATACATTTTCTCAGAACCTGGATGGATCTTTGATTACTTTAATTTGTGGGACTCGGGCATGATCACAAGTCACGCAAATCGCCATAACAAGGTAACCAACTTCCTGCCATTGAGGCATAGGGTTCCATCGTACGAGAGGTTCCAACTTTTCCATCCTAATTGCCTCTGGAAATTTAGCATTTTCAGAAGCATTACCTACCAACATCCTCGCTCTTGAAGTTTTCTTAGGTTTCTCGTGCCTCGGTCTGAGCATCAAGATTTGATTAGAAGATCAAGGATAATAGTCATGAGCTAATGCTCGAAAACTCTTAACGTGTGGATCTCGTTCTTTCTTGCTCAAAGCATCAGACAAGACATTTGCTTTCCTGGGTGAAAGAATATCGCATTCGTAATCACTAATGCAATAAACATCGGCCGTTGTCTCATGTTTCAGTTCATTCTGATCAAGAATGTGTTTTGTAAGCTCTTATGATCAGTGTAAACATATACACTTGGTTCATACAGATAGTGGCCTCCAAATCTTTAGGAGCGGAACATACTGTTTCAAAGTTCCGATCCAAGAGTAGTATAGTTCTTATCATAGATCTTTAACTGGCGGGATGCATAGAAATCACCTTTTTTCTTTGCATCCTACAACAGGACCAAACCCTTGATGAAGATCGCAGTATACGTATAAAATCTTCAGCTTTCCTTCGGGTAAAGCCGAATTGGTGCACTACATTAAACTTTCTGCGTCAATAACTGGGAACTCTGATTTCTTTGTTTGTCAACTCACAACTCAAACTTGACCTTCTTTTGAGTGTGCGTGGTCATTGGTTGGCGGGTTTTTGAAAACCCTTCATGAATCGTCCGATAATACCCAACAAGACCTAAAAATTGATGAATCTCCGTTGGTGTCTTAGGAGATGCCCAATCTTTAACGGATTCGATCTTGGCTAGATCCACATGAATGCCTTTATTATCAATCACGTGACAGAGGAACTGTACTTTGGGAATCCAAAATTTACACTTGGAAAATTTTGCATACAACTCCTCTTTCTTCAACAACTCCAATATTATCTTCAGATGCTCTTCGTGCTCAGCTTTGTTCTTGGATAAGATCAAAATTCATCAATAAAGACATTTACAAATTTATACCGATATGTTTGCACATCGGTTCAATGATGGTCCATAACAACAGTAGATGTGCGTTGGTCAAACCAAATGGCATAACTTGGAATTCATACATGTCCATATCGAGCAAGTGCTGAAGGCAGTCTTGGATGATTATTCTTTCTTCGAAACCTCCAATTGGTGATAACCTGACCTTAGGTCGATCTTCGAGTAGACACTCGACCCTTGAATTTGATCGAATAAATCATCAATTCTGGGGAGTGGATAACGGTTCTTCACTGTCAGTTTGTTTAATTCCCGATAGTCAATGTCACATCCGTGAATGATCCATCCTTCTCTTGACAAACAAGACCGGAGCTCCCGAGGTAAGGAAACTG
The DNA here is from genome assembly GCA_026074375.1 of Tanacetum coccineum. Classification (NCBI taxonomy): domain Eukaryota; kingdom Viridiplantae; phylum Streptophyta; class Magnoliopsida; order Asterales; family Asteraceae; genus Tanacetum; species Tanacetum coccineum. The sequence goes on along the minus strand of BQNB010026465.1, from coordinate 9,885 downwards.
GGTCTTATAAAGACCTTTGTAAGATAGCCTTTTAGTTGCCTCAGATAACTCTTTCATTTCGGTAGGCGCCAATTCGTTAAGGTGGCCCGCTTGATACAGGTTGCAGCACCAGGTTCCAAATCAATTTGAAACTCACACTTGTGAGTAGAGGAAGACCGGCAAGTCTCAGGAAATACTTCAGGAAAATCTTTAACTATCGGTACTTCCTCAAGTCGCTTCTTCTCTGACTTGTCTCTAGTCTCCTTTGTATTTTAACATATGCCTAATAAAGAGTGAGATCCTTTTAGAGATACTTTTGAATCCTTGGTACAACGAGATGATGTTTAGTCGACTTCATGTGTCATTCACTACATCCCGTCCACCGCGAACGATTAGGATTTGCATCTTGGAGGGGATTCGAGCAATCTTCTTAGCATAGTCGATAACGGCACTGTATTTTGGACAACCAGTACCATGCCATTTGCGCGTAGATAAACTACCCATTTCTACCGGCATTAGGTTGATGTTGAACGGATGGTTTAAAAAGTTTAACATACAACCCATCAATATAGTAATTTACTCCAATTATCCTACCGGTCTGCTACTGATCGTCTATATACCTGATTAGTGTATTGGATGATGTCAAGTAGATATGAAAACTTCTCTATCGCTCCAGTATCAAATAAGATGGAGCATATAACGGTTGTTTAAGAAGGGAACGTACCCGCACATCGACGTTGTCTGGGTTTGCCCCCGCATTTCCAACCGCATACACCTTGCTGGAGCCCTGGTTTATTCCCAGCTTGATTTACCTCGTTCATTGTTGTCCAGTTTCGGGGCAGTTTCTTTTAAAGTTCGGCCTGGAGCTCGGCATCAAAGCACCATTGCACCTGTGATTATTGTTTGTTTTCGGTAGTTGTGTTGTTTGTTGTTTATGGTTGTTGTTGTTGTTGTTAGCAGGTCGTATCCTACAGTCCCCTGGACAGATGGCCAACCCTAATGCTGTTTATGACAACCCATAGTGAGGACATAGGACCTGCTTCAATTATAGGCAATTACACTTGGAACATAGAGGCTTAGACCCTTCGTATGGCTTCCTGTCACCATTACCTGCAGCATAGGCCTGGCCTGTGTTCTGCCTCCTATTCTGTTGTTGTTGCTTTTGATTGTTCTGGGGAAGATCATCATACTTTCTTTTCCTTTCTGCTTGACGTTCAGCAATTGGCAATGGGTTTATACCTCATCAACTAGTTGTAAAATCAATAACTTCTTGCATGGTCTTTGACTCTGGTGCCTTTACAACTGCCAAGTGTTATATCGGGCAATCCCAACGATATATAATTTTCAATCGTGTCTACATCTTTCTGGGAACATTCTGGAACACATCAAGGATAGTTGCGAAATCGTTCGATTATAGGCCACCTCACATAGGTACCTTTAACCTTGGGGTTCCACCATTTCCAGCTTTCATTCACTCTTGATCTCACCTAGTGATGTATTTTATCAGTCATCCATTTTTCATTCAGTGCTTCCCATGTCATGGCATGAGGTACTTCTGGAGTGGTTGTACCTTACACTGGGAATTTCCACCTGTAAGAGCATTGTCTTGCAGATTCAAAGTCTACGAAATTTGACACCTTTAAGCTTTTTTAAGGTTGCTGGGCAATTGATAATGTAAACACATATTCATTTTCTCAACAATCGAGTGAGTCGGCGACTCCATCAGTGCCTTTGAGTCAAAAGGTTTGCATTTTAAGAATTCAGGTTTGAAGAGCTTTAGCGAGCAGCTTGTGCTGGCCTTGGTCTGAACCATTGCTTGGGTGGGGGGGGGTTATTGTCAGCCATTCTAACCCTGCTTGCTTCTGCTTAGCACATTGCAGCAGCAACTCCTTGATCAATAAGCCCTGAAGGTGTGCCCTCAGTAAAGTTGTGGTTGTATGCTATTTGGAGCTGGTGTAACTAGAGTTGACATTGTGGTTCTCATTTGGTGCCATGTTCTTAATCACAAAGAAATACAATACCCGTTTTAGATTTCTATTACAATCATAATTTAACATAACATATGTATCATAAAATAAATATAAGATCACATGCACCTGTGCACCAGATGAAAAACTTATATGAGTATCATTATTATAAGGCTCTTATTATAATATACGTAATTATATTATAACCACGTATATTCAATTTATGAATTGCATCTAGTCCCACTAACTGCAATCAAATAGTGTGATCCCATAAAAAACCTCCTTTTTTATGATATGACAATGTTTGAAAACGGTGATAGTCAGCAAATACATTTTGACATGGTTCTCTATTACTTGGCTCTTGTTGCCAATCTGTAACACTCCAAAATGGGTCGCAGCGGAATAAGGATCCGGGGCATGTTACTTCAAGATCAACAGCACAAGATTTTTATAAGAACGTCACAAAAGTCAGTTTAACATTGATTTATTGGATTTAATTGAAAGGGACATATTACAAAAGCTTATAGCTTCACTTGTTCCTTGTTTTAATATTACAAAGACTGACATAGATTTTCCAAAATATGATATAAAAGTCTTTATGAGTGCAATCCAAAAACGTAACCCAAATGTATCCTTGGCACCTCGTGCTAATGGACCTCCTGAAAACATTGCTCAAAACGGTCAACAATATATTGGTGTATTTCATAGGTTTATGTATTTAAATTATGCAGGACCGCAAGACTTTCCCGTGATGTTACAACATATGCAAACAATCACAAAACCAGATTACATTTACACTAAGCTCATGACACTGAAGCTCGACAGTCTTGTTCGCAAAATATTGCTACTCAGCCCGAAATGATGTTTTAACCCGAAACATCCCTGATTCGACATGCTATAACGTTCGTTCCCGGTGATAGCTAGTCACCCGAACGGGGAGGTCGTTTCCCAAATAGATCTATTAAATAACATTCGCGCTCACATAATGTAATTCCCAACTACATCTATGCAATTGACAGTTCATGATAATGGGCTTAACTTGGGTTATCGCTACTTAGGCAAACATGTAATCAATGCAAAATATCCACTTGCGTCCAATTTGTAAAACAAAGCATGTTTCCACCCCAAATAATAGTAAATCAGTAAAACTGTAAAAAGTGTGGGGCTATGAACTCACCTCAAGTGAGTGATCTGATAATTTATATCAAGTGTGGGAATGCTTCACGATTATTCCCGAATGCAACCTAATTAAATATAGGTCGTATAAGTACCGAGTACTTATATTAATAACATAATATAATCTTATAGTTGTTACATCGTACTATCGTTCGGGCTATCATAATTAAAGAGGTCATGACATGACGTACGAGGAGTTAGGACACTTTAAATCGTAAATCCAACAACTCGTCGATACGCCATCCGAAGAGGCCTCATTATGAAATTCCTAGTAATATTGCACTTGTAGAACTAATCACAATATATTCATTATATATCTATATATCTATATCACATTCTATTTGTTTAAGTAAATCGTTAATTATAAAGTAAAAACGTTTATAATTACTCCTTTACTAAAAATGACATAACTTTGTCGTTTTAAGCCCGTTTCTCGCGTTTCTTACGCCCACGCTTTTGTATTAAGATGAGTGATCATAAAATCACATTTTTAGGTTTTTGAGATTCTGTGATGAATAGTGTTTTTACTGTTCACAACAGCTTAATAATTATTTTCTATACTTTTAATTAACGTAAAACCGTTTTGTCGATCTTATTGTTCTTAGCTCTGTTTTTGTATTCTTTCGAGCACGTTCTCGTAATTGAAAGTTTTATCATATTATGGATGTTTATAAAGTATAAGTTTCTGTGGTGAATAGTACTTTTTATAAAAATTGTTTTATAAAAGTATTAACTATCGTAAACTTGTAAATAGCGTATCTTCTTCGTTATTAATCGGTTTTTCGAGTTCTTTATGACCCCTCGATCCTTGTGACATGTAGTATTTTATAAAATCATAAAACATATATGTAAATTTCGAATTACAAACAGCCCCTAAGATATTTATTTCCAAAATGTGTTTAAAACTTGTTTTTAGGACTTTTTAGAAACCCTAATTTGTTCATATATATGTTTACTCTTAAGCATCATGTTAAAACACTTATACATTCCTTTTAACATCATATTAGCATCCATATGGCATGTAAATAAGTTCACAAAACAATGATCATAAGTAAATATTCATTTTACATATTCAAAAGTACCCTAAATGGTGATTTAGCTAAGTAAAGCATATGAACACATAAAATCTTAAATATGAATAGATTAAGCTTTATATATAACCTTGTGTGGATGATTAGAGATGAGAATAACAATCACACCCTTGTGATTAACAACCTTGGCTTGAAAATATAAGGTGAAAACCCTAATTTTCCCAAGTAAACCCTTTCTTCCTTTTCTTGATTCCTTCCTTGCAAATGGTTAACCAACTCTTGAATCCTTCTTAGAATACCTTAGATATGATGTGTGTATGCTTGTATAATGATAGAAAATCAAGCAATGGATTGGGTATTATTGAGGTTTTGAGCCGTGAGCTTCAAAGAGAGACAAAGAAAGTTTTTGTGATTTTTGGTTAAGTATCTATGAAAGAAAGAGTGCATGCATGCTATTTATAGTGAAAATATCTAATTAACCTAACCATGGTCACTTTCTAACCCTTGCACAAGGTTAATTAGTCAAGTGGTTCATGGTGTAAGAGTTGGTTCCCTATGATCTTTGTAATATCTAGATATTTAGGGCCTTAGTCACCAACTTGGTGACTCCTTGGTTCTATCCTTCAAAAATTCGGCCACATATACATATATGTGATGTTATATTGATTATTTTGAGTATTGGGTATAATCGTGGGTATTCGTTTAAGCGTAGTTAGGTTTTGGTGCTTTCGGGAATGCCGAAACGCGTTTTATCGCGAAACGTAAGCATTTTACGTAGCCAATAAAAATAAGATGAACAAAGTTATTAATTATCCTCATAATAATCATATAACACTTGCTTGATGTAAATATTTAATCGTTTAATGCCCGTTTACATTGAATGATCATTTTTAGTTTACGCGATTTAACTTAACGTTTACGGTTTAAGAGCAAAAGCGTAAAACCCTAAAAATAAATTGTGAATTACATAATGTCATACAATGACCTAAAACACCTCGTGAAGGTGTTGGCATATTTCATCCAAACAGATAATGGCACGGAATTTGTCAACCAAGTTATGTCTAAATACTATGAAGGTGTTGGCATATTTCATCAAAAGTCTGTTCTGAGAACTCCTTAACAAAATGGCGTTGTCGAAAGACGAAATCATACACTTGTGGAAGCAGTACGTACAATGCTGATATTCTCAAAAGCACTGATGTTTCCGTGGGCAGAAGCTGTTGCTACTGCTTGTTACACACATAATCGATCCCTAATTCATACTCGTCACAACAAAACCCCATATAAGCTTGTGCATGATAATAAGCCTGATATTTCATTTCTTCGAGTATTTGGTGCTCTATGCTATCCTATAAATGATAGCGAAGATCTAGGTAAATTGCAAGCCAAAGTTGTCATTGGGATTTTTGTTGGTTATGCTCCCAGCAGGAAGGGTTTTCGTATCTATAACAAAAGAATCCGTCAAATAATGGAAACAATCCATGTCACATTCGATGAGCTGCATCAGTCAATGGCTCCTGTACACATCAGTTCAGGGCTCATACCTAATCAGGTCCATGCAACCAATTATGTTCTACCGACGGATAAAGATCTGGAGTTATTATTTCAACCTATGTTCGATGAATACTTTGAAGTAACTAGAGTCGATGAACCAGTACCTTCTGCTACTGCTGTTAACGCTCAAGTTGTTCCACCAGGTACATTTGTGTCTACAACATTTGCTCAAGATGTACCATCAACAAGTTATTCACCGTCATCATCTGGAATACAACCTCCAGTCATTCATCATGATGTTGCAGTTGGACCCACTATAGAAGACACCCCAATTACTCAAGCTACCCTTCATCCCTCAGTTAACCCTATTACTAGAGAACCTGGTTCTGCACAGTCATCATCAGGGGATGTTAGTATAGCTGAACCCAACTAAGCTACTCAACCACCAGCTCATCTCGGAAAATGGTCCAAAGATCACCCTCTTGATAATATAGTTGGTAATCCTTCTCGTCCAGTATCCACCAGAAAACAGTTAGCTTCCGATGCTCTATGGTGTTGTTACCATACTGAACCATCAAAAGTCGAACCAAAGAATTTCAAAATGGTCGTGATAGAAGACTGCTAGTTTCAAGCCATGCAAGATGAAATTCATGAGTGTGATCGACTTGAAGTATGGGAATTAGTACCTCGCCCAGTCTATGTAATGGTTATCGCTCTCAAGTGGATCTATAAGGTGAAGCTTGATGAGTATGGTGATGTACTGAAAAATAAAGCTCGGTTAGTTGCAAAAGGATATTGTCAAGAGGAGGGTATCGATTTTGAAGAATCATTTGCTCCAGTTGCTCGAATAGAGGCTATTAGAATCTTCATTGCAAATGCTGCCAGTAAAAACATGGTCATCTACCAGATGGATGTCAAGACTGCATTTTTGAATGGAGATCTGCAAGAAGAAGTATTCGTCAGCCAACCGGAGGGTTTTTAGGATCCATAACATCCTACTCACGTCTATCGTCTAAACATGCTCCAAGGGCGTGGTATGACACTTTATCAAAGTTCCTCATAGCAACAAAATTTTTTAAAGGGGTTATGGATCCGACGTTATTCACTCGCAAAACATGCAAACATATTCTCCTCATTCAAATCTACGTAGATGACATAATATTTGCCTCAACTGATCCTACTGCTTGTACCATTTTTTCAAAAGAGATGAACTCAAAATTTCAGATGTCAATGATGGGACAAATGTCATTTTTCTTAGGCTTACAGGTTTCTCAAAGTCCCAGAGGCATCTTTATTAATCAAGCGAAATATGCTCTCGAAATCTTAAAGAAATATGGAATAGATCTCACAGACCCTGTCGATACACCAATGGTGGATCGATTGAAACTGGATGAGGATCTCAAAGGGATTCAAGTTGACCAGAACTCGAATTCAGAGGAAGGTAGGCCTCCTATTGTACCTCACTGCAAGTAAGACCAGACCTTGTATTTGCTGTGTGCATGTGTGCTAGATATCAGGCTAAGCCTACTAAAAAGCACCTAGAAGCAATCAAACGGGTCTTTTGGTACCTCAGAGGAACTATTCACATGGGTCTTTGGTATCCGAAGGACAACGTTATGGCTCTAACAGCTTATGCAGATGCTGATCATGCGGGATGTCAAGACACAAGAAGAAGTATTTCGGGAAGTGCCAGTATTTTTATTTTTTCCCCTTGGGAAGAATTAGTAAGCTGGCTCCATCTAAGAAGCAAGAATCACTGCCATTTCGACAACAGAGGCTGATACTAGCACTGTCTGAGTTTGTTGTGCTCAAATCCTATGGATGCATCTCAGCTAAAGACTAATGGTTCGAATTCAATAAAATACCTCTATACTGGATAAACAAAAGATGCCATTTCTCTTTGCTTTAACAATGTCCAGCACCACGATCAAAGCAACTCGACATTCGACACCATTTTCATCGAGATCAAGATGGAAAATAGAGTGGTTGAACTCTACTTCGTGGAAATGAACTATCAACTTGCGGATATACTCACAAAAGCATTGCCAAGAGAACGGTTTGAATTTATTCTACCACGACTTGGGATGAAAAGCATGACCCCTGACACTCTCAAACGTCTTCAAGAAGGAGAGGATGAGTAAATGAAGTGCCTTCGTGTATCCTTTGTACGTATTGTCTATTTAAAAAAACTTAGTAAATATTCTAAGTCATTTGGAATTACAAAAATGCCTTGCAGTTACTTCAGGCTGCAACCTGCTTTTCAATCCGAGGAACGCATGTCGTCTTAAAGACAGTTGTTCCTGACAACGGGTAATTAATTTTCCCCCAGCATTGATTACTTTATATCCATGCAAAAGATGAATAAGTGTACGCGTCAGTGCATTTATTTATGCAAATGAGAGAAATCTTGTTTTAATTGGTGTTGTTAAAAGATACAGTTTTTCATCTGATCAGATTTCATTAGGGTTTAAACGAAGAATTTTCAATATCTCAAACAATGTCCATTGCTCTTTAAATAGAAAAAAGGGATACTATTTGAGGGGGAGAAAATTTAAAATTCTTTCAAAATCTCATCACAGAATGAAAGGAAATGTTTTATCAATAACGGGTCATCATTTAAAGATGAGTGTCTTAATTAATTTTAAGTCATTAAGAATTAAGTTGTTATTGGTGTTAACTTTTAGGGACTTAAGGGCAAAATCAAGGACTTAAGATCTAACTATACACTTATAGGGGCTTCTTTTGTCATTTATATATCTTAGCTAACCTTAGGTATAAGTGTATAAAGGAAATAGAAAATATAGTAAAGCTCAAGGACCATTCTTGCCAAGTCTGAAAATTTGAACCCATTTACACATTTTGGTCAAAATGGTCAAACACACACACAAACATACACACGCACACATAAACCGCTTGAATTAAACACGAATTGTTCAAACTCGATTTCATGATCAAAGGTACATTCTAATCGTTCACTACTCGTTTCTCATCTCATTTATAAAAGGAATTAAACTAAAACTCGTTTTTGAGCTCGTAATCGAATGAAAATGAATTAGGGTTTGAAAATTGAAAGTTGTGTATTTCTTGAAATTGATTAAGGGGTTTGATTCTTTAGGGTGCGATTAGGATGGGTTTGAAACAGTTTTTCATATCTCTAATGTTTGAGTGAGTTAGATTGTTTTTGCCATAATGAATGAAACGAAACATGCATGCGGGATTAAATAAGCTATGTGTTTGTGTTAGATAGTTTGATAATTGCTCTGTTATGTCTTTAGAGTATGTTTGAGTGGCCTAGGATCCTTTATACTTGATTGTATTCGAATATGCTTATTTTGTGCTTGAAAGTGTTTATATCTTTGTGGTTATGGAATCTAAGATGCCTAAAAGTGTAAAGAGAAGCTTGTTTGAATGATTCATAGGGTGTTAAGTTGTTAAAATCTAAGATATGAATTATCGGTTAAGCAAGCGAAACATGTCTTGATAGAATGAAGCGAAACATGTATAGATAGAATGAAGCAAAACATGTGTTGATAGAATGAAGCAAAACATGTATAGATAGAATGAAGCGAAACATGTATTGATAGACTGAAGCTGAATATGTTAAAACAGGATAAAGCGGAACATGTTTACATGTTTCAAGCGAAACATGTCTACCTGTTTCAAGCGAAACATGTTTGACATGTTCCAAGCAAAACATGTATGACATGTTCCAAGCGAAACATGTAACTCATGTTCCAAGCGAAACATGTAATTCATGTTTCAAGCGAAACATGTATTTCATGTTTCAAGCGAAACATGTACTCATGTTCCAAGCGAAACATGTATTTCATGTTTCAAGCGAAACATGTACTCATGTTCCAAGCGAAACATGAACAACTTGCATATGTAGGAGCGAAACATGACAAGTTCACTTCAGGCGAAATATGTCAATAATACAAAAAAGAAACTCTGCCCAAATTTTCTAAAGTTTGTGTAATCTTTTGCTTATTGTCATATTTTCTCAAATGTCATGTTTAAATGTGTGTTATTTGCCCTCTATGAGAATAGGAGTCTTAATCTCTAAACTGAATCGGTCTTGTTAACTTCATAGTTAATGTTGACTCATTGTTCTTAGATGACTCATTCTGAGAGTGTTATATCACTATCACGTCTACATAAAAACTAACCATTGCATGTTTCTAAAATCAATCAGCACATCAAGGATATCCAATGAGAATCAGTAGAATATTTATGTTGTA
>BQNB010026464.1:0-58574 GCA_026074375.1 Tanacetum coccineum | reverse complement strand
TGGTCTCGTCACATCTTCCTTGATAACACCCCAAAATCTCTTCAAGAATTTAAAATTAAATCCATCAGGCCCATGTGCTTTGTCACTCTCGCATCCCTTCACCGCCTCACATACCTCACTTTTACTAAACAAAGCTTCTAGCCTACTTGTATCATTAGCACTTATCTTCCCTAAACTATTGTTTAAAAATTTAGGTCTCACCCTCGCCTCTTATGTGAAAATACTCTTATAATACTCAAACACTTCCCTCTTAATTTCTCCAGGATCTTCACTCTAGACCCCGTTCACCAACAGACCCATAGTATTATTCTTATGATTATGTCTTTTGATAATGGCATAAAAATACTTTGAGTTATTATCTCCCTCAACATCCCATTTGATTCTAGATTTCGGTATTAACATACTAACATTTTCTCGATCTTTGTTTATCTAATTTCTTCGAGCTTCCATCCACTCACGCATCTCGGTTTCATCCAAGTGTCTACTCTGCCTCAACTTCTCATCTCATCGCATCCCTTATATATTCATCAAAAGTCTGATCTAGACTACCAAATTTGCTCATACTCCATTTTTTAAAATCATTTTTTATGTTTTCGAACTTATCTCTTATCACACAATCGAGCCTATGGCTAGTAACTATGTTACCCCACGCCTCTACAATGATCTTCTCCACATCTGGATCCTCAAGCAATATATCGAATACTCTAAATGGTTTAGAACCAAAGTCCACAGATATATCTTTTAACACAATTGGGCAATGGTCAGATTCCTTTCTATCAAGAGCAATAACAGCTAAATTTATCCATTTCTCATTGAATTTCGACACCAAAAACCTGTCTAATTTACTAAATTTGCACCCATCATCATTAATACGCATGAACTTTCAACCCCCAACGGTATCTCCATCAAAGTAGTTGTTGTAATAAAATCATTAAAGTCATCTACTTCTTTCTCTTAAAATTGTATGTTTATCTTATCTTCTTGGTTCCTTACTTCGTTAAAATCCCCCCCCCCCCTCCCAGACTTACCATTAGCCGGAACTTGTGCAAAGCCAAAATTCTTTGACCCCCAAATGTCTTCAATCCAATCTCCAGTCACCAATCCAGCCTTCGTTTCTTGCAAACCCAGAAAACACGACGCCCTGACGTACACAAATCCCTCAACCACCTTTTTTATGCTCGTTACCACTACCTCTAATATTGAGTGCTGTAATCTTCATAATCAAAGAATATAAAAACACATGATTCCAATCAAATTACTGGTGAAATCCAGTAACCGATTCTTCTTCCACAACATGCTCATTATTCTTACTACCTTCCCACACAACTCTAATCTTTGCTTCAATACTCTTAAGCTCATCAATTCTAATAGAATTTCCCAACCCAATACCGAATCCTCATGAATTGATCCAGATTCCATATGTTTAGTACCTTCTTTAGCTACTTCCTTTGTATTACTAGTAGTGTAAACATCCATATCTGATGCTTGTACCCCATTCGACTCGCCGCCTTTACTTCTTATTCTAGACAATCTACTTTTTCGTCCCACGTCTTCTTTAGATGATTTGACATTTCTTCTCTTAAAGGTGAATCTTTTGGGTTCCATCGTTGTTGCTCTTCCCACACCCTTCCTTGAAACCATCTATAACAGCTACAAATTCGCCTTCATCATCTACTTTTCTCTTCTTGTTCTTGCGTTCCTTTTCTAAAATCATTTTAATACTTCCTTCACATTTTCTTGCTATATTGACTTTTTTATTGTCTCCCGTGATTGATCTACCTAATGTCTTCACACATTTTACGTTATTCGGATCTTGGGTAGAGTCACACGTATCTAATCTATTTTCATCTTCATTGGGCTCCTTTCCTTCTTTGCTATAGTTATTACTAGGCTGATCATTTTTCTCATCAGGCCTAATATTCTCGGAAAGCCCAATACTCTTTTTTTAAATAGAACCCAACATCTGACTTACGCTCACGAATTTCTCCATCTTCAAGGGGTCCAGTTGACTTTTTTGATGAGTCTTCTACCATATTGTCAGTTGACATTCTTTTTTATTGTCGTGCCTCATTATTCTTTTCCAACTTTGTGTCTTCCTATGCAGTCTCGAAATCACCACACTTTAATTTCACTTCTGAACCATTCGAACTACCACACGTATTTTCTTTTCCCCCATTATTCCGTTCATCTTCTCCGGCATCACCTCCATCGGAGTTTTCCCCGTCGCCTTCTCTCACACCCGCATCCTCACGCACGACTACATCTTCATCATCGTCCTGTTTGCTTTCATCATCAAACTCATCTACATCACTTCTAATTAACAATATCCATTACTTCCTCAATTGACAGTTACTTTATATATCCTTTTACCGATATTGATATGGAATAAGTTTACTTTCGATCGTATGTAATAGCATTCTCGCCATCGTTAATGACTGAGTGCCCTTGTCAGAATCTATGAGGGAACAATTAGTAGTGTCTAGAATCCTTCCCTATACTGCTGCAATTCTTCTAAAGATATTTTCTTTCTAACACCCGATTAGAACCCAATGATACTGATCCACGTTAGGCGCCTGAAAGGATGAAACTCCGGCACCCACCATCATAATTTCTAGACCCACCTTCTCAAATCGTGATGTACATCTTCCATTGTGTTTTTTGTGGTTTTCTCTGACTTAAAAACAATCATAACCTCTAGTCCCCCAAGGTATTTAATATGAGTTCCTTGTATCCCGGTTGCTCAATAAAGATTATGGATTCTCTCAAGAAAGTCAAGATCTTTGACTTCCCCTATAATACATCTCTTTATTATCTCACTCTCAAAATCCTTACACTCTATTCTCGAGTTTTAAAAGAAAGGAAAATGAAAATAATAGGAAAGAGAAAAGAAAGGGAAAAGTAAAAGAAGTATTGTTCGTATGTTCTTAAGATGAAGAAAAGAAAAGGAAAATAATGACAAATTAGGGGGTGTTTGGTTCGCCGTAATTGGACGTAATGTGATGTAATTGTAATCTGAATTACATCACAATCCTGTTTGGTTGGCAGAAAGGTTGTAATTGTAATTCGTATTACATTACGTAGGCTGTTTGGTTTGCGTTGTAATTGTAATTTAGTCATTACAATTACATTAAGAGAGGGAATTCAGATTACATAGGATGTTGGATGGAAAGTTTTGAATTACGTTGTAATTCAGTATTTTATACTTTAAATCATCAGTATTTATTATTATTATTATTTATAAATATTAATTATTATTAATATTAATATAATTATTATTTATTAATATTAATATTAATTTATTATTATTAATATTATTTATTCATATTATTATCAATATTATTATTTATTAATATTATTATTTATTATTTTATTATTTTATTATTATTATTATGTGTTATTTTATTATTTTTTTTCTTATAATAATAATTATTAATATTACTATTTATTATTATTATTATTATTATTTATATTATTTTAATTATTATTATATTAATTTTTTTAGTTTTGGTAAAAAAAATTGAATTACATTACGTTGCGAGTCAACCAAACACATCGACAGTTTTTATCAATTACAATTACAACATATTCCAATTCATTGAATTACAATTACATCAAATTACAATTCTTTCTGAAGATTATAATTCCTTCAAAAACATTATGTGAACCAAACGGCCCCTTATATTCTTAAGTTAAAGGAATGAGAAAAAAATTTGTTTAAATTACATATATACCCTTTTAGTTGTTGGTGTCAAATCTTTTAAAAATGGCATATTAGTCTTTAAATAACATATCTTAATGTTTTCTTTCATTTTCCTCTCAAAAATAGGAGGAATATTTTTAAAGAAAAACTCCATCTTCATCTTCCTCTTCATTTCCTTTTCTTCTCTTAAAAAAAACTTAAGAACAAAAAAAGCATTCTATTTTCTTTACTTTCCTCTCAAATTTTAACTCAAGAACACATTGTTAGTCTCTACTTCAATAACTCTTTTTTACCAACTTACATGACTGGCGTTGCTATTAGATAGAAATAATGCCTAAAAACATTATTAATATTTTTCACATCCTTACATTTTGATAATCACAAAATATAAAAACATTCAATGAAAAATTAAAACATAAACAAGTAATTAGTGGTTAATATTCATTTTAAACTTATATCACTCCAAGATATGAATAAACAAATGCTTGATGCATTTTATGATCAAAAGAAACTTTTATAAAATGTTGTAAACTTTTTATAAACATCACAAAACATTTTTTACAATTAAAAGAAATGTTTTATTCAAAATAAACATTTTGAATTTCAAATTTTCGGACCTAAAACGGCTAGAAATGGTCCAGTAAACACCTCCCCTGAATAGGACAAAAAGGGAGCGTCTGAATAAGGGGCGACCCCTTAATTACATGGGCGGCCCCCTTAATTTTAAGGGGGGCGGCACCCTATTTAAGGGGGCCGGCCATAGACCCCGCTCCTCCTTTTTGTCCTATAAATACTGGACTATTCCCCAACATTTTTCTCACCTTTTGCACTCATTCTTTCTGCTCAAAACAGCCCACTTATCCTCTCTAAAATCCTTTGATCATTTAATCATAAAGCTTTGTTTCCAAGTGATCCAAGCTATATTCCTCAAGTGCAAGAGAAGAATACTTCCATCATCAAGTGAAGAAGTATTACACCTTAGTGTGCATAGCAATCTTGTTGCATTCATATCACATATTTGTAAATCAATTGTATATCTTGTAGTTGTGTGTAGTAGCTAGATCTTGGTGATCTTTGTAAGTATAGTTAGATCGTTGTGATCTTACCAAGTAGTGTTAGGTAGTTGTGATATAAGTAGTGTGGTGAAGTGAAGTCGTGAAGTTGTGAAGAAGTCGTGAAGTTTTAAAGAAGTCGTGAAGTTGTGAAGAAGTTGTGAAGTTGTGAAGAAGTCGTGAAGTTGTGAAGTCGTGAACAAGTCGTGAAGTTGTGTTGTGATAGATTGGTTCTAGCTAAGATTAGAACTCGACATTTAGCTTAGTGTCGTAAATTGATATAAGCAACGTTGTGTACGGTTTTCTCCGCCATAAGGGAGTTTGTTGACATAGTGAAGAAAACTCTCGAGTTTGGTGCTCGGGGAGTGGAGTAGGGCGAAGAGGTGCTTCGTTACCGAACCACTATAAATCCTCGCGTTGTGGTTTGATTGTTCTTACTCTTATCTCTTGTCTTACTTTATCATTTCATATATTTACATTGTTCATATTGTGCAAGCATTGAATTCACAAAAAGGTCGAATCTAAGTTTTACAAACATACATAAAACTTAAATTTAAAAAGCGGTAAACTATTCAACCCCCCTTCTAGTTTTCCACAATTGGTATCAAGAGCCACGTTAAACAAGATTTTTAAAATAAATTGTATTTTAAAACTTGAATCGATCTATGGAATCGGAAAAATATTTAGAAGGGCAATCTATGCAAAGACCACCACTATTTGAAAGTGATGGATTTATTTATTGGAAAAATAGATTCGAAACTTATGTGAAGTCAAAAGATCTAGATCTTTGGCATGTTATTACCGATGGTGATTTTCCTCCCATTCAATTTAATCCCGAAACTAAAAAGGATGAAATTGTATCTTTTCACAAACAAAATGATGATCTTAAAAAGAAACTTGCTAAAAATAATGAAGCCAAAATGGTAATTTATAATGCTTTACCACGTAAAGAATATGAAAGAATTTTTATGTGTCAAACCGCAAAGGAAATTTGGGATACTTTGTTAATCACTCATCAAGGTAATAATCAAGTCAAAGCAAATAAAATAGATCTTCTTGTTCAACAATATGAACAATTCATGATTCCGGAAGAGGAATCAATAGATAATGCTTTTGCTAAATTTAACACTATTATTACTAGTTTAAAAGCACTTGATGAAGGTTTTTCTAGCAAGAATTGTGTTAGGAAGTTTCTTAGGGTATTGCATCCTAAATGGCGCGCAAAAGTCACGGCAATTGAAGAATCAAAGAATCTAACAACTCTTTCACTTGACGAACTTATTGGAAATTTAAAAGTCTATGAAGAAGTAATCAAGAAAGACTCTGAAACCGTCAAAAACAAAAGAGAACAAAGTAGATCTATTGCCTTGAAAGCTAGAAAGGAATCTAGTGATGAAGATAGTTCAACCTCCGATAGTGAAGATGAAGAATACGCCATGGCCGTAAGAAACTTCAAGAAATTCTTCAAAAGACAAGGACGATTCGTAAAACAACCATATGAAGAAAGAAGATCATTCCAAATAAATAAAGATGACAAAAATAAGACAAGTGAAAAAAAATGTTTCAAGTGTGGAGATCGAAATCATCTCATCGGAGAATGTCCGAAACAATTAAAATATCAAAATCAAAGGGCGTTCATGGGAGGAGCTTAGAGTGATAGCAACGATGATGAAGATGAGAAGACAAAGGACGAAAAGTGTCTTATGGCTAAAGATTCCAATGAGGTACCTTCCGAAACCGAATATTTTAGTGATGACCAATCATTACTAGACGAAAATGACTTAGATAATGAATATAGTAGACTATGCAAATTAGGACTAAAAGTCATGATAAAAAATAAAACTCTAAAACAAGCTAAAATAGAATCAGAAAATGAAGTACTAGAACTAAAAAAACAAATTATCTAGGATAGAAAAAGGTAAGGAAATAATTGAAGAATGTAAATTATGTCAAGATCTTAAGCTTGAAAATGTGGTACTTAAAAAAGAAATATCTAGGCTGGGTAAATTTAATGATAGTAGTCACTCACTTAAGAAAATAATAAATTCTCAAAAGACTTCCGGAGATAAATCCGGATTAGGTTTTAATTTTACCAAAGGATCACCTAGCGAAACCAAACAAGTAAAGTTTATAAAAGCTCAAGAAGTCGAGTCAAATTTTTTTTTTGATAGAATCAAACCCAAAATTTATACTTATAAATAATACTAAAATTCCTATTGCAAGTGATGATGAAGTAAAACGTTTTTACAAACCCTCCTTAAAACCCGGAGTCGGATTTACTAAACCCACAATGAGGTCTAAAACTCCACCTCCGAGAATGACTAATAATCCTCGTCCTCGGTCTAAAACACCTCAACCTAGGAGAGACCAAGGTAGACAAAACTATCCTAATCACATAATAAGGAACCATTCACATCCACTTAGTTTCACTCAATGTGGAAGTTGTTCACCATGTATGTGCCAAAACCAAATGCAAAATAGATGTGTAAACAATAACTTTGGATACATGAAACGTTGGGGACCAAATGGCTAAGTCATCACAATCTTTGAAGTGGTATGTTATCTACTAACATTCTTTGTCTACGGACTAAAGAATTCATGATAAGGTTCCCATGAACCCTTATCATTTACATTCTGAAGACATTAACGAAGACTATTCTAAAGTCTAAGGTACGTCTCACTCTTCATATTCGTAGAATATAGATTATAAGTAAATGACTATGTGTTACTATGATGATGTAGTATAATTAGTTTAAAAATAATAGTGTAGTCTCTAGAAATATCATTTGTTGGTTTTCTAGCTTTGAAGAGATTAGTTCTTTATGAACTACTCTTTCGTTTAGATTATAATCATATGTATACAAAATGGAAATCTTCTATGACCACGTAGCAAACTCACGGAGATGAAGAAGAGCAAGCTAGTGGTTAACAATTAACATAGAAGTAGGATTAGTCACGCAACGATCACAGACACTATGGATGAAACAAACTCCCTTCGACTTCAACGATCGTCTCGAATCCATGTCAACCATCGTCTACGACATCTGCCTCACGTCTACGATCTACTACGTCTATCGATATCATCTCTAGTTTCATTTAATATTTACCGTCTTAGATTTTCTCCAAATCATGACATTTAATTATTTCATCCGAGATAATTATCTCACTCAATTAACTAGAAGTTAATTGAAAAAGTCACTTAATCCTTGTTAATCCTTCCTTCGACTTAACTACTTGATTATCTCATCTGAAGTAATCAATTTTTTTAACGAAAAGTTAATTAAAAATGTTAAGTATTCTTTCTCGATTATATTAAATAATATTACTAGCATATTCCAAATTATTTTGACACTTATCATTCTCACAAAAATGACTAAAAATCGAAGATTTTTTTTATAGGGCGGCCCCCTTAAAATTAAAGGGACCGACCGTGTAAGTTGGGCGACCCCCTTAATTATTTAAGGGAGCCGACCACTGGAAAAACAAACTTCTCTTTTTCATTCGAAAATGCCAAACACCTTTTTTTTCCTTCTTCCCTCTTCCACCTGCTGTGACGAAAAACCCACCACCATATTCACCAAAATCAAACTTCAAATCATCCAATTAACCGACATTCGCAAGGGGCAATTACAAACAAATCAATCAACAACATCAATGTGTGATAAAATCCAAGAGCTCACTTTCCACCTATTATCCCTCACCAATCCTACATCCAAAAGTATCCAGAACTCCCCGGAATTTCCCCCACAATTGCCAAATTCTACAAATCCACTGAAAATCGCAACATTCACGAAGGTCGTGTTGTTGATTAAGCCTACTACAAATCCAACAACATCGAGCGTCTCTTCATAAACATTTGCTTTGATTGTCTCTTTAAAATTAACAAACCGATTGTTCTGAGATTTATTTTAGACTTCTATAGTCAAGTCACGGTTCAAACCGATAAATATGGCTATCTTTTCATCTCCTTTATGATTCAACATGAATTTATAACTCTCAATCTTGCTCAATTCGGTCAAATCCTCAAAATTCCTTACAACGGTCAAGCCGTTTTTACCAACGAGTGAGACCTTGCATCTCTTGAGTATTCTCAAGAAACCGAGGGACCATATTCTACCGACCTTCCTACTCTTGACGATATTTGTCGACTTCTTGAATTGGAACGTGTCCTGGTAGACCGTACCATTAAAAGTCAAACCGTCACTCTTACTCCAAATCAAATCCTCACCAAAGAGCTAAGCCCCAACATGAAGCAATGGGAAGAGCTCATTCGAGAGAATGTGTTCGGACTAGGAGGACATCGGGACCGTATCCCCGCTTGTCTTGCTCACATGTTGTATTGTATTGTTGCCGAAGAACAATACAATCTTGCTTACTTCTTTGTCAAAAGAATCGAATGTGCTAGAGCTAATCCAACCGCCAATCTTCCATATGGTATGTTCTTGACTCGTCTTTATCGACACATCATGAAAGCATATCCTCACCTCGACAATGGCATTTATGACATTGTTGATCGAGTCATGCGTTTAAACAAACTCGGAGACCTCAAAGTGATCGTGGCAAGGCACGCCATTCCGTCTCATCCTTATCTTCTCATCATCACGGCAGTCATCTCATCAACATGATGATGATGATGATGATGTCGAAACTTCTCGTGCAAGTACTCCATCTCCTACCACCTATCTTAACTCTCTTAATCCACTCAACTACCAAAACTACGAAATGTCTAATGCTTCCGAACAAACCGATGAAACTCTCTTTGAACGACAAACCACCTTGCTCAACCAAACGCAAGAAATGCATAAGGAGATGCGCGGAGGTTTCAAGTCATTTGGAAAGGCACTAAAAGGAGTGTTTAGAAAGAAGAAGAAATGAAGACATAGGAGTGGAGTGAACTAGATGGCTAAATGTAGTTTAAGACAAATTTTAACTTGATTATGTATATGTTATTAACAACTTGTGTGGTGATCATCCGATATATTCGAAAAGACTTATATGTTGGTTATCTTTTAGGTACTTATTTGCTATGATGCCTTAAACCTTTGGTTGTTTTATTAAATCAACTAGTTATGCCATTTTGGTTTCATGATTTAATGTGTTTATTATATGTTATAAGATTAAATATGCTTATAAAACTCTATAGGGCTTGCTGCAAATAAACCACCAAAACAAAAATACCCTCACAAAAATCCTAAGAAAAATAGTTTTTCTGTGAAAAATGGGACTAACAGTGGGCGGCCCCCTTAATTCACAATGGTCGGCCCCCTTAATTTTAAGGGGACCGCCCCCTATTTAAGGGGACCGCCCTTAGCTTTTCACGGGTAAAACAGTATTTTCAATGCTTTTTGCCTTCTTTTACCTACTCTATGTTTAGTCTTTCAAATAATTGATCATCTACCATTTTGCAAGCAAGTCCTATAGAGCTCTACTAGTTATAGGACTTTTTGTAGTTTAAATTTCATGTATGTCAGCATGTTATTTTTTTTATGTATGTCATATTTTTCCTTGCTACATGTTAGAAATATTTGTATTGTTCTAACCCATTTTGTAGCCAAGAAACCATAGCTCGATTCCTTGGTGCCCTCGAACGAGGGGGAGCACACATCAAGGGGAGCATGTATTCCGTCAATTTTACTCCTTGGTGTGCCCTCGAACGAGGGGAGCACACATCAAGGGGAGCATTTATTTCCGTCGATTTTATAGCCAATCCACGACGAATCCTTTTTGATTTCTACCAAAAGGGGAGAAATGACAAAAACTCACATAAAATACTGTTTAAAAATTAATTTTATCATTTAAATGATTTTAAAATTTTTGTAATCATCAAAAAAGGGGAGATTGTTTGATAAAAATAATAATGCTAAAAACATTATAATATTTTTCACACTTTACGTTTTGATAATCACATAATAATAAAACATCAACGTAAAATTAAACGTAAACAAGTATTTAGTATTAAATTCTTAATTCAACATACAGCCACACTTAAATGTATGAATAAATAAATGCTTAATTGATTTTAAGATCAAAGGAAATTTTATCAACCTCAAACTTTTATAAAATATTGTAAAACAAGTTTAAAAACTTACAAAACACATTTTCTACATTTAAAAGAAGATGTTTATCAAACTAAACATTTTTGAATTTTAATTTTCAAAACCTAAAACGGCTAGAAAAGGTCCAGTAAACACCTCCCCTGGATAGGACAAAAAAGAGGAGCGTCTGAAAGGGGCGCCCCCTTAAATACATGGGCGGCCCCCTTAATTATAAGGGGGCCGGCACCCTATTTAAGGGGGCCGGCCATAGACTCCGCTCCTTCTTCTTGTCCTATAAATACTAGACTATTCCTCAACATTTTTCTTACCTTCAATATCACAATAGGTGACAAAG
Source organism: Tanacetum coccineum (assembly GCA_026074375.1). Taxonomy (NCBI): domain Eukaryota; kingdom Viridiplantae; phylum Streptophyta; class Magnoliopsida; order Asterales; family Asteraceae; genus Tanacetum; species Tanacetum coccineum. Next base: position 47,432 of record BQNB010026464.1, on the reverse strand, counting down.
ATTTTGACTTTAAAAGGATTGAGGCTCTGTTCATGATATAAGCTCAAAAAAAAAGAAAAAAAACAAACAACAATCAGCTATATGAAACTGTTTAAAATCTCGTGAAGAAGCAAGATAGGCTCAATATGTGGATCCCTTTTATCACAACAAAACACACTCTTATTGATTGTTTAAAAAAAGGAGCACATGAGCAAGTATTAAAGAGAATGAAACAAAAGAAATAAAGGAGGAATTTTAACAAAGAAAACAAAAAACTGTTTTATAATCAAAAGTGAGAAATCCAAATAACTGTTAATGAAACAGTAGTAGAAATAAAAGAAAAACAAGGGATGCGTGAGAATAAGCCCAAAGTAAGTCGAACTAATAAGCTCAAACACAATAACCACAAATCACTTAATCCACCCCATGGCTCTTGATACTAATTGTAGGTTCCCAATATTTTCACACAAACATGAACTAGAGAGAGAAAGTTAGAGAGAGAGAGAGATGGTTGGGAGAGAACTAGAGAAAAACACACTAAGTTGTGTGTGTAAAATGATTCAACCAACACCCTCTTCATGTGTGGAGAGGGTTTAAATAGTTCTTAATTGTAGGTTATTTATGTTACACGTGGTGAAAAAGGTGTTGTCTTTCGAAAACCAAATTAGTCATCTCAGTTTCCCATCAGAAAAAGATTTTAAAAGAATTTTCTATCACTCAAACAATGTCTACAGCTCTTTAAATAGAAAACGGGACATTATTTGAGGGGAGAAATGTGCTAATAATTCTTTCAAAATGATCTTTCAATCATGGAGTAAACAAAAAAGGTTTGACAGTAAAGGATCATGATTTAAAAGGGGAGTTAATGTATTTTAACTCATTTAAGCTTTAGATGTTACTTGTGTCATTCCTTAAGGTTTAGAATGCAACATATGGTAATTAGGAACTTACGCCTTTTAACTTGCAACTAGAAGGAACTAGGTTGCCATGGGTACAAGTTTTATAACCCGAACGATTTGTCTCAAATATATTGATTATAAATCATGTTCGGGTTAACCATTTGAAAAAGTGTTCTAATCAAATCAGAATCAGTTTTCGACATTACAAACAGAGTTTCAAGAAATCTCGACCACTCGAACAAATACAATAGATCTTTAAATAGAATACGGGTCTTTGTTCGAGGGGGAGAAAGTGTTTTCGAATTTTCTTCAACAAGTCACGGTAATTATATGGAATAAGTTAATAACTTTATGGGCTTAAATATAATTTCATGATTAGTGGCTTAGGCTTAAAACTACAGACGACCAAGATTGCCATCACCTCACAGTTTTAGGTTTGTTTGGAAATAATTACGTAGTTTTAGAAGCCTTGAAGTTGAAGATATGTTTCTGATTTAATTAATATTTTCCCAATCAGTCAATCACTAAGCTTATTTTCGAAGGAGTAGAATCTGTTGACAAAAGAGGTACACATAGGTTTGATAAGTATGGTGATTCCTTTAGATAGTCAGTATCTTGCAAGAAGAAATGTGTACATTCGGGACTTAGTTGCCTTAGGTGTTATCATTTCGGCTATTTAGAGGGTATAATTGTGACATCCGGGACTTAGTTGACTTTGGTGTTTCAATTTATATCATCACTGTCATATAAGGAGAAATTCTGACATCCGGGTCTCAATTGACTCTGGTGTTACAGTTTCGAATTAATTGTGTACTTCGGATATTTGGGCTTTACACATCAAGTCTTTTTAATGCGGTATGCAAGAAACCCGTGAATCTACTTAAGAAAGGATTGTTGATTCAGGGGGAAGCTGTGGAAGCTTCTAAATAAAGAAGAAACTTGCTTGACCACAAAATTTAACAACTTTCTAAAGGTTCAAGTGAAGGATCTGGTATTACTCTAGAGGCTCCCGATGAGCCAAAGGACAATTCTGGTAGCTCAAGCAACTTACTTTCTTAATCTATCAAGGAAGTTCATGATGTCTCCAATGATGAGGAAAACAAAGCTAAGAATACAAAACTGAAGTAGTAGTTGCAGAGAAACAAGCTGGAAATGTACAAACCAATTTAAATTTGTCATCTGCTGAACTCGAGATTCAATCAATGGTGGATGTTCCCATTCATCAAGAGGACCTTGCTGTCCAAAGAACTCCACTCATTGACCCTGTTATATCAATGGTTACTGAAAAGATAGCATCAACACCCACACCACCAACCACATAAGCTCATGTTCAAATATGTTCGACCTCTTGCTGGAAAGACATTTCAAGAGGAGTTTAGAAGTGCTGGTTGGTGCAAGGAAAAGAGAGACGGACAAAAGACTGTTACAGAGGACAGTATGACTAACTCATACTTGATTTAAACATGTCAGGTCCTGTTTTTCATATCATAATCTTGTACATCAATAAGTAGTGTGGTAATCAGTGTTATGTGTCAGTTTAATTAATTTTTCATGAGTTTCTCATTAAACTCCAAATCATTTATAAACTCATCATAACTGACACTAACAAATCCCTCACTAATTAAGGGGGAGCATATATAGGTTCTAATATCGGCTTGTATTTAATCAGACCACATTTTCTCCCAAATCTTCTAACATATTTAAATCAATTGAGATCCTAAATCTCAAAGGGTTTGAAATTTTTGATCAGGGGAGAGAATGTGATTTAAATATTAAATCTGATAAAAATGTGATCTATTAAGACTCAAGCAGGTACTCCTCCCTCCATGTGCCAAACAATTTCGAATATCGATGCACATGTTGAGGGGGAGCAGTTTCATGAATCAAAACAATCGAGGTACTAATGCTTTGATGTTTACATCGCCCGTACCTTGATTGATTTTCAAATGGTTTTATGGCGAAGAGAACAGTACCAAAAGACCGACCCTGTATTTACTTTATCGGAGTTATAAGGATGGTATGGTTAGGTACATGTTCCCATGATCCCGCCAGAGCCGGAGGGATCTACCCAGGGACAATCCACTAGTTAGTGTAGAAGTCCTTAGGTATGATTACAAAAGGAGTAATGTGAGAATAAGGGAATAGTGCGGACTGAGATGGAGCTAGTACTGGAACATACCCAACAAGGTACTAGTAATGAAGTCTCGGTAAGCACTGAAGGGGTTGAAGAATGAAAAAGAAATGCTAAGATAAAGGGTGAAAAGAAAGCAGCCCTCCTTAAACTTTAGGCAGAAACCGGGTCACTACATATGCTGTCGGAATCACATGGTTGATTGCTGACATTGAAGACAAGTATCATGGACCTAGTGATACGCTGCACAACCCTCCCTAGCCACTCAAGATCCCTCAAAGGATTCTTGTTTCATTTCTCACGGAGATCAATACATTTCTATCGTCTCTCCGTCTCTCTCACTCGAGTTAGACGATATTGTAAAGGTGACAATCTGCTCCAGCCTCTCCGAATACTAAAAAAACCAAAATGACTATTGTGTCTGATCCATTAGATCATCCATAAATCTCGTTAGGACACCAATACAAACTACGCATGTTCATCACACACTGTGACAATAAGTAAAGATCTTAAGAGTCCTACGCATTATCCTCGTGGTATTGCCAGAACATCCGAGTGATACGAAAGTACTCACAATGAAGATGGAAATCCTTCTAGAGCCAATATTAAACAAGCTCTTGGTAGGTGACTTGTGAGATCCCCTTTGAGGATCATACTTGTAGCACACTGAAGGAAACGATGGTGCGATTCTTTATGAATCAAAACTGTTTCCAGGCAGTGTGTGACGGAGTGTTTTGAAAAAAACCATTTCGATGTGCTCAACAATCATGAATATTTTCATGCACATTGATGTGTATTTTCTTTCAAAACATAAAGTGTTTCTGTAGAAATTAATTTTTATATTATTAAACCTTTGATGTGTTATAAATACTCTTTCCTGAGTGACACGTGACTAATTTTCAAATCAATTTCTCATTAATCAGTGGGTTTTAATCCATTGGTTCACTTATTCCGTGCTTTGTCTACTTTAAAACTCTCAGGTTTGAGAACGGCTAGCGCAGCTGCGAAACCCTGTCAAGGAGATTCTTCGGAAGTCTACCTGATCACAGGTAGTATTTATACTGATTAACGGGGAACCATGGTTCTTGCAACCTTATTCAACGAAAGTGAACAAAGACACCTTCGTTTGTTTATCACTAACGTATACTTGCAGGAATCCCGATGGTTGCAGCTGCTGGCCAGAAACGCATCAATTCACAACCCCATGCTCACACTTCATATTCCAAATCAAAGATATCTTGATAGCTAAAAGACACACAACACAACTTTCGCAACTCTGATGCTTGCTATCATGATACAGAAAAGTGTGAGCATGCCGGTCCAAAGGTCACAACATCACATGGAGGCAATACTTCACAACAAGGATGATTAGAGATTTGCTATGGATAATGATCTCAATGAAAGCTCAAAGATCACATACAAAGACAAGCTCAATGGAACAATGCTAAAGATTACTACTCAAAGTACAAGATATATTAATGATGAATATGTGGCATGAATTAGGGGGAAGCTAATTCAGAAGCTTCTCCTTAACCAGAAGTGTATGGGTTACTTAGTTCGTGCCTATTACAGTATTTCTCCTACAAGGTACTATAAAGATGATTCATGGTGGAGTGCAGTCTTGAAGTCAAATGAAAACCAGATTCTAGAAAACTTTGACATGACCAGAAGTGCAGGAAAATGAAGTTTTCAAGACACGAAGCTAATTCAGAAACTTTGAGATGACAAGAAGTGTATGAAGAAAGTTGAGCCTTCAAGCAAATCAAAGACCATTGAAGACATCATCAGCATTGAAAGCTTCATGGAAGCTATTGTTCTTAATAATTATGTACTTGTTAGGAAAATATTGTAAGTAATTCCGTATATCGTCCCATGGGGGAAGATTGTTAGGATTTCATTTTATGTGACGACATCATGGAATTACCATAGATTATCATAGTCACATATGCAGGGACTAGATTAGGCAAGATTGCATACTTTAGTAGTGTATGGACTATATATACCCCTCCAAGGCTTCCATGGAGGGGTTGAGACTTGTAAACATTTCATTTTACTCATTACACACACACACTTTCTCTCTCTAGAGAAATGTGCTTTTTGTTTACTCTCTCCCTCTATCTTGTAATATGCCAGAACAATTAAGTGATACTCTATTAACATTCACCGTAGACGAATGGAAATCCTTCAAATCATACCTCAAACAGCTCAGCGTAGGTGACTTGTGAGATTTATTGAATCAAACTTGTGACAACTGGATATCGTTTTTGGTCAAGTAAATGAACTTACAACTCAATCAGACATATATAACTATCTGCTTCACTCTTATCGGTGTGTCCTGCTTGTGAGACGTATCAGATACGAGAACAAGCAAGTACGGTAAATCTAATGCATCTGCATAACACACCTAAGCGTGACATACTTTCAAGGAGATTCATATTAATTCTATAATCTACCTGATCACATGTCGGTCCTTATGGAACCAGAGGTTATCGTAACCATATTCAAATGAATGACAAAGCCATATTCGTCCATATCTGTTGTTTATTTCTAACTTTAAAATGCAGGTACAAACGACGGTGTTGAAGCCTCATTACAGCATAGTCGGATTCATTACCACATGCTCATGCTCAAGCTACAAATACATACTATAAGCATCAAGATTCAAGTAACAAGAAAGCTCAAGTTCAAAGATAAAGACTTCCGCAACTCTGATATTCAAGATCTTCCTTAAAGATATCAAGATTATCAAGACAAAGATAGTCAAGGGAGATTGTTAGCAAGCTTTCAAGATGATGAAAACTATGAGCATGTTGGTCAAGACACAAGATCGCAAGATGGCAAAGACGATAAATACAAACAAAGAGAATGGTTTAAAGATCTCAGAACTAAAGACAAAGTCGAAAGATAATGACAAAGGCTCAAGATCAAAGATCACACAGCATAAAGGAACAAGCCTACAACAAAGATAAAGTCCAAGAACAAGATGCAAGAACTCAATGACAAGACAATCTCAAACATGGAATCTTCAGTCTTTACTTATTATACGTTATAATAGGCTAGAACTGGAAACGGGCTCGTAATATTAATCTCATATTGTACGTATTGTAGGCTTAAGCCCAAAGTGTTGGGAATTAAATGTCTACATGCTTAGTACTGTCAACACAGAAGTTAGTACTGCCAATACAATTTTGTACTGCTCAAGCTTATTCAGGAAAAACGACTAAGTATGTTAGTACTGCTAGTTATAATTAGTTATTACTACCAGTACATTGTTAGTACAGCCAGTAAGTTAGTGCTGTAATTATTATAGTTAGTTACTGCTAAAAGTGATATGCATGAGTTATAATAGGAATAGATATGCATGATCACTTGACGCGTTTTGTAAGCCCCTAGGTTTTTTCCGTAGTGTAAAAAGGAACCACATATGCATAGATTAGAAACACACATAAGTTTTCATAGATTAGTTAATTCTGTAACCTAGGGCAAATATTTTACGATCCATATATATTCAAAGATTTGGTTTACATTTCTTCTTAGTATACCAAGTTAGAATCCGCAAACTTGTAGTAATAATTATAAACATAGTTTTTTCTCACATAGTTAGTTTGGATTTATCCAAGTTAGCTAAGTTTTAACAAGCTAAGAAGATCTATTCATTGGGACTTATAAGTGGTATAAGAACTTGTAGAGAAACTCTAAATAAGAAGAACTTATTCAAATCTAGATCTCTACCTACAATACAAGATGTCTGGTGAAGAACCTGCACCATAAATGGCACCAGTGGAATCTCCTCAAATGATATCTACTGTAAAAGTTCCTATGCTCAAGAAGGGTGAATATACCCTTTGAAGCTGTTCCAAATGAAGATGCAAATCAGAAATTTCTAAGAGCTCTACCATCATCATGGAACAACATAGCTTTGATTATGAGAAACAATGAATTAGATATTGATGATCTATACAATAACCTAAAAGTGTTTGAAGCTGACATCAAAGGTTCCTTTGGATCATCTTCAAACTCTCAGAATGTGGCATTTCTCTCTACAGAAGACACTAACAATATTAATGAAGTTAATACTGCCAATTGTATTTCTACTACAGTAGGCCATAGCTCTCAAGGACAAGCCTCTTCATCAACACATACTGATGATCTAATGTTCTCATTCTTTGCTAATCAGTCAAATAGTCCACAACTAGATGATGAAGACTTAAAGCAGATTGATCATGAGGATTTGGAAGAAATGAACCTTAAATGGCAGGTGGCCATGCTTTCTATGAGGGTAAAGAGATTCTATAAGAAGACTGGAAGAAAGTTAATCTTTAATGGCAAAGAACCTGTAGGTTTTGACAAAACCAAGGTTGAATGCTTTAACTGTCATAGAAGGGGCCATTTTGCCAGGGAATGTAAAGCAACAAGAAATCAAGGGAACATGAATGGAGATGCAGGGTATATGAGAAGGGACAACACCAGAAGGACTGTACCAGTAGAGACCTCTGATGCATTGGTTATACAGGACAATGCTTTGATTGTCCAAGATAGACTGGGATATGACTGGAGTTATATAGCTCAAGAAGAACCAACTGAGTTTTCTCTCATGGCCTACACTTCAAACTCCTTAGTGTCTGACACAGAGGTACAATCTTTTTCTAAAAACTATGTTAAAATATATGAAAAACTTCAAACACAGTTTGATGAACAAAGACAAACTCTTAATAAGGCTAATCTAGAAATTGTAGCTTATTAGTTAGGCCTAGAATCTGTAGAAGCACACTTAATTATACATCAGAAAAATGAAGCTGTCTATGAGGAAAAGATTGCAGTATTAGAGTTTGAAGTAAAAGATAAAGGTAATAATGTCACTAGACTTACAAATCAGTTAGAACAAACTTTAAAAGAAAAATAAGATTTGAAAGCTAAACTAGAACAGTTTGAAACATCTTCTAAAAACTTAAATAAACTGATTAATAGTCAATTGAGTACTAAAGATAAAACTGGTCTGGGTTATGGAGATCAATTGAATGAAAGTGATAGTGAAGTAATAAATAGTATCTTTGATAGTCGTTCAAGCGATGGTGATGACAATCAAATAAATGATAGGTTCAAAAAGGGTAATGAATATCATGCAGTTCCCTCTCCCCTTACTAGGAACTACATGCCTCCACTAGCTGACTTATCTTTTGCAGGATTGGATGATTCTGTTTATAGGCCTATAACAAATAAGACTAGTGCTAGTGTGTCTCAAGTTGAAACAAGTAACACTCCACCTAGCAATACTAGTGTAGAAATGCCTAGAGTTGAATCTGTTAGGCCTAGTGGAGTTATCATTGAAGATTAGGTAAGTGATGATGATGAGGATATATTTTAGTCTGAGGACTCCCAAACAACAGTCAAACCTAGTTTTAAAAAGATTGAGTTTACTAAAGCTAGGAATGAACCTGTTAAATCTTAGAAGCTGAAGTTGACCAAAATGTTATAAATAAGAAGCATGATGAGATTGAGCGGAAAAATCTCCTTATTGTAAATGATAATTTAATTGTCGATTGCTTGTTCAAAGAAGTGTTCTTATTGAACAACACAAATTCTGTGTTACTTGTATTTGAGTTATGAAATGCATGTAGCCGCACCATTGTTCAAACACGTTGTCTGGAACTTAAAGCAGAGCTTTTTAAATTACAGGATAAGGTTCAAAAAGATGATCATACTAAATTAGTAAAGCGTTTTTCCAATCTTGAGGTTAATCACTTAAATTTACAGTTAAAGTATCAAACCTTAAAGAAAGCTTTGGAAACAACCCATCTCCACCCACTTGAGATACTCCTGATTTTGACTCAGTCTTTGTAATTGAAAAAATGAAAGCTTCCATTCAAGGAAAGGACAACGCCATCAAAAAATTGAGAACGCAAATCTCTCAATTGAAAGAGGCCCGTAGTGAAGCAGACCGTACTCTTGATTTCATGACCTTAGATTTTTAGACCATACAATTAACTGAAAAATTCTCCATTCTTCAAGAACAAAATAAGCTTTTTAGGGCAGAGAATGGAAAAGTTAAACAACATTACAAGGAATTGTATGACTCTATTAAGATCACGCGTGCTAAGCATATAGAATAGACAACGGCCTTGCTAACTGAAAGTGAGAATCTGAAAGCTCAAATACATGAAAATCTGAAATGCAACACTATAGAGTCTATAAAACCAAGAGTTCTTTCACCCGATAGGTATGCTATATATGTTGAACCAACTCCCCCTCACAATAGGAACAACAGGTAAGTTCATCTTTAATTATCTCAAATTCTTAAGGAAAGTGTTAAGATACCCTTTGAGAAATAGTAGTAGAGGAAGTAGGTTGAAGGACCCTTAGATAGTCAACCTGTCTTTGCTTTGCCGTTACACTAAACCCTCTCAGGAACTCTTAGAATATTCGAAATTAGCAATTGTTCTGAAAGCCTGTTAACCAACGGATAAAAATGGCAGGCTCCTACCCCTTTAATTAGGAAAAGCAAGTTACTTTTGCATGACAAGGTGACACTGTGCAAATAGGTAAAAATACAAACATGTAAAGCAACAAAACAACTCAGAAGAACTAATGTCCCCACTGTGCCTCTTTCTGAGGAGTAAACTGTTGCACAATGATACGACGGATCACAGCCTAGGAGCAAATAGCCAAGAAAAATTAGGATTCACTAGCTAAAGGTGTTAACAAGAAGAAAGTAGAAGAATACCCTAGGACAAATAAGTCAAATTAAGAACCATACGAATTGTGTTTGATGTCTAGTTGTTAGCTCTATGCGTTACTGTAATTATTCGAATTCTGATTCTGTTTGCCAAACATGTAACAAATGTTTAATTTCTGCAAATCGTGATGTGTGTGTGGTTGATTATTTGCAATTTGTTAAGGCATAACACTCTATTCATAATATTCATAATGTTGTGCGCAAAGTTAAGCAAGTTTGGAAACCTAAGCAAGTTAGGCAAGTATGGAAACCCACAGGCAAAGTGCTTACCAGTGTTGGTCATCAATGGAGACCCACAGGCAGAATATTCACTTTAGGAGAACAATGCCCTTTAACTAGGCTCACTAAACCCAAGTTAGACCTGATAAGCAAAATTAGAATCGATGCCATTACTTGTGCTAAAATCAACAGGAACCCCAACCATATATTAGGGATCTAACTTTCCAAACTCTCCATCTTTGTCTGTTTTCAAATGCAGGTCGTACAGATCGTCCTTTGGTATTTGGACTCAGGCTGTTCAAAACATATGACTGGGGATCGCTCACGGCTCAAGAATTTTGTAAAAAAGTTCATCTGGACAGTTAGATTCTGGAATGACCACTTTGGTGCTATTATGGGTTATGGAGATTATGAGAATGGTAACAGCGTAATCTCAGTGGTATACTATGTGGAAGGTCTAGGACACAAATTTGTTCTCTATCAGACAATTTTGCGACTCTGATATGGAAGTTGCATTCAGGAAACATTCATGTTATGTTCGAGATACGGATGCTGTTGAATTGATTAAAAGTTCTCGCAGCTCTAATTTGTACACTATCTCGGTTGAAGACATGATGAAGTCCTCTCCCATTTTCCTGTTGTCTAAGGCCTCCAAGAACAAATCATGGTTATGGCATCATCGTTTAAACTACTTGAACTTCAGTACCATCAATGACCTTGCAAGAAAGGACTTAGTCAGAGGTTTACCTAGATTGAAGTTTGAGAAAGATCATTTGTGCTCTGCATGTCAACTAGTAAAGAGCAAAAAGTATACCCACAAACCCAAAACTAAAAACACTAACTTGGAAGTTCTTAATACCCTTCATATGGATTTATTTTGACCGATGCGAGTTCAAACAATTAATAGGAAGAAATACATCTTAGTTATTGTTGATGATTTCTCTCGGTTTACTTGGGTTAAGTTTTTAAGATCGAAAGATGAGACCCCAATGGTAGTCATTTCAAATTTCCCTAAGGCAAATACAAGTCGCGGTCTCAACAAAACTGTTTTAGACACTCTCCGTACCGATAATGGCACCGAATTTGTCAATAAAGATTTGACTGAATATTATGAACGTGTCGGCATTTTTCACCAAAAGACAGTTCCGAGGACTCCACAGCAGAACGACGTTGTCGAAAGACGGAACCGTACTCTTGTTGAGGCTGCTCGGACAATGCTGATCTTCTCCAAGGCCCCAGTGGTTTCTTATGGGCACGAAGCTGTTGATACTGCAGGTTACACCCCAAATAACAGATCCCTTTTCAACTTGTCATAACAATAGGGCCCATATGAGTCTGGTGGCATGTGAGAAGCCTGATCTTACCTTTTTCGTGTTTTCCCCTTTGGTGCTCTCTTTGTTACACTACAAATGACAGCGAAAGGTCTTGGAAAATTACAACCAAACAGCTGATATTGGAATTTCGTTGGTTATGTACCTTGCAAAAATAGGGCTTATAGAATCTACGACAAAAGAACACGACGGAATTATGAATATTCATGTTCTATTCGATTGAGCTGACTGATCATATGGCTCTGTTGCAACTCAGTACAGGACCCGCCTCCTACTTTTTGTAACCTGGACAAATAAGTTCTGGGCTTGTACAAATTCGGTTTCCTGCAAACACTTATGTACCCACTACTAATAAAGATACTGGAGATTTTATTCCAACAATATGTTCGTAGGAATTCATGGAATCCTCTTCGTGTTGAAAGACCGGTCTCTCTTGCTCCTGCACAGTTTCATTCACAGTCAATTAAGCCGGGTACACATTCATTTACTACCAGTGATCAAGAATGCACCTTCTCCAAGTCATTCACCGTCATCTTTGGCATTACAATCTCCAAGTTTACATCAAGTCGTTGTAGCTGAATCTACTCTCATGAAAGACAATCCCTTTGCTTCTGTTGACCAACATCCCTTCATAAAAGTATTTGCTCCGGAACCTAGTTCTGAAGCATCATCATCCGGGGATCTTAGTTTAGCAGAATATCTCTTATGTCTCTCCATAACACTTCATCATCTCGGGATATAGAGCAAAAAGATTACCCGCTGGATAATATTATTGGAAATCCCTCTCGGCTGGTATCCACCAGAAACCAACTGGCAACTGATGCCTTATGGTGCTTGTATAACTCTGTACTGTCAAAAGTCGAACCAAAGAACCTCAAATCTGCAATTACAAAAGATTGCTAGTTTCAAGCTATGCAAGATAAGATTCACGAATTTGATCAACTTCAAGTATGGGAATTAGTACCTCAACTAGACTGTGTCATGATTATTACTCTCAAGTGGATTTACAAAGTTAAACTTGATGAGTATGATGATGTTCTAAAAAATAAGGCTAGGTTAGTGGCCAATGGATATTGACAAGAGAAGGGCATTGATTTCGAGGAATCATTTGCACGGGTGTGGTTTGCACGTTTATCGTTGGTATTTGTTCTTCATCCGCCAATGTGTCAGTAAAAACATGACCATCTATCAAATGGATGTAAAGACAGCATTTCTGAATGACGAATTAAAGAAATAAGTCTATGTTTGTCAACCAGTGGGGTCTTCGCTTGATCCAGGCCATCCGATACTTGTTTATCGTCGGAAGTAAGGCTTTGTACGGTTTAAAAGCAAGCTCCTGGGTGCAGTGGGTTATGATACCTTGTCACGATTTCTTCTGGACAACAAATTTTCCAAGGGTGCAGTTGATCCGACACTATTCACTCAGAAAACAGGCAAACATATTCTTCTTGTTCAAATATATGTAGATGATATTATATTTGCTCGTCCGACCCTAAAGCATGTGAACCCCCCCCCCAATATTTCCAATGTGATGAGTTCTAAATTTCAAATGTCATGATGGGACAAATGTCTTTTTCCTTGGTTTACAAGTTTTCAATATGCGGAGGCTTTTTATTAATCAATCAAAAATGTGCTCTTGATATATTAAAGAAATTTGGGATGGATTTGTGTGACCGCGTTTGTTGATTCACCCCTGATAGATCGATATTTTAAACTGGATGAGGAACCCCTTAGGGATCAGTTGATCATACTCGATTTTATAGTATGGTCGGCTCCCTAATGTTTCTCACTGCCAGCACACACGATCTTGTAATTCGCTGCATATGCATGCTCTCATGTGCTAGGTATCAGGCTTCGCCCTACCAAAAAAGCACCTTTAAAGCACTTAAATGGGTATTTCGTTATGTCAAAGGGAAACCATTTAATTGGGGGTAATTTGTATCGGGAAAGGACACCAGCTATGGCCCTAACGGCCCTTGGGCAAAGGATGCGGACTTTTAGTGCAGGTTGTAAAGACACACGAAGAAGTACGTCAGGAAGTGCTCAGTTCCTTGGAGATAAATTAGTCAGTTGGTCATTAAAGAAGAAACATAGAGCCTACGAATCCTAACAACAGAGGCTGAAATACATCTTGGCCATGTATTGGATGTTGTACTCCAGATACTTGGATGAGATCACAGCTTACAGGACTATAGCTTTGTCTTCAATATGATACCCTTGTATTTGTGTCAAGCGCTCAGTGCCTATTGCTCTATGCTGCAAGAATGTCTAACAACTCTCGGGTCAAAGCTCGTTGACATACGACACCATTTTATAAGAGAGCAAGTTGAGAAAGGCGTGGTTGAATATGTACTTTGATGACGAACGGCATTATCAGCTCGCTGGATTATATTCCCCCCCCCCCCCCACCAAAGCATTACCAAGAGAGCGGTTCAAATTTCTACTCCTGCGTCTTGGTATGAAGAGTATGTCTCCGAAAACTCTTAAACGTCTTCAGGAAGGTGAAGAGGAGTAAAGGATGGTCCTCCTATATCATATGTAAATATGTATATAGCTAAAATCTAAAAAGAAAATACAAAAATATAAAACCTACAAAACCATAAAAATCAGAAAATAAAAAATACCAAAAATAGTTTTTCAAGACATGTCTTTCATTTATCAATAACATTTACAGACCTAGAAATTTCATTCCATAATGACACGGGTCTTTAAATGAAGCTCGAACGGAAGTTCAAATTTTTCAAAACATGTCTTTATGGCTTGCGGTTATTTCAGACTGCAACCCGTTTTTCAAATTGAGGAAAGCATGTGGCCAAAAAGACGGCTGTTTCTTTTTTTTTGTTTTTTTTTTTTTTTTTTTTTTTTATGTCAACGGGTGATTAAGTTCCCCCATGCATGGATTACTTTATATCCATGCAACTCTGACTTAATTTACGTTTCAGTGCATTATTTCTTGATTTAGAAGAGAAGTCTTCTTTCTTTAACCAAATGATTTTTCGTCTTTGATTCTTTAAAAAATTATTTGTGTTACTCGCGGTGGAAAAGTGTTGTTTGAAAATTTATTGGACTTGAATTCTTCAAAATTTGACACTCAATCAATGACTACAGCTCTTTCAATAGAAAACATGTCTTTGATTGAGGGGGAGAGTGATTTCAAATTTATGACATCTAACGGGCATTTTTACTCATCAAATAATTAATTGGGAAAAGGTTTTGTAATGATCGGGATTACAAATTAAAGGGGAGTTAAATTTAGTTTATCTCAAAGGGACAAATGTGTCAATAATTTGTGAATTTAGGGACTTATGTGCAATTTGCTAAATTTTTCCTAGGCTTGTATAACTATAAGGTCCATTTGTGCTATTTTTGAAACTTGTTCTAACCTATTAGTACTCTTTACCTGAAAGAGAAGGTCTTAGAAAGTTTAAGGACCAAATCTGCCAAATGGTAAAACTTTTAAGGTATATAAGTATCAGCGAGCTATATTCGGTCAAACCTTCAAAATATCTAGTCAAACTTTCTCTCTCAAAAATATCTCACGCAACTCGCTAGGTTGAGCGCTTCATTGATTTTCGATTTCTGTGGCTTATCTTGTTAAGGTACTTGTGGTTTTTTGATCTCTGTTATGTAAACATCTTTAATCTAAAACAGGGTAGCCTTAATCACATTAAATCACCATAAATTAATGATTTCGACTAAGTTTATCATCTAAATTTTGGTTTGTGTTTGGTTTGATGATCTACCTGCTGAGATGTGTTAAGAAAGTATAAATGATGCCTTGTTAGTGCCTGAATTGCCCCCCCCCCCCCTTGCATCATTCTATAGGTTTGATGATTTTCATGTATATGTTTGATATTGGTAGTCAAAATCGTTGTTTATTGTTCCCGGTCTATCGAGAGGGAACGAGGAATTCTCAACGAAAAAAGTGCTCTCTGAACCGAACGTGAAAGTCGTTTTCCATCAGACAGGGTGTTACTAAATGTTGCTAAGAGGTTGATAAAGTAGTCTAAGTGTTATTCGTGTGCTTCATTGAAACTTATTTGCTGGTTGTGTGATTATAAGCCTTAGCGAATTGCATATGTGCTGTGTACCGAGTTGTGATGATTCTATGTAGCGAGTTGAGTGTCTTTTTCTTTGTAGCGAGTTAATGTTGATGCTTAGTAGCGAGTTGTAATGCCTGTTAGCGAGTTATGAATATTTATTTTTCTGAACAGGCAAACTCGCAATCTGTAGCAGAGTTGATTGAAGAATTTATATTTTGGTAAAATTTAAAATATTCAATCGACATCTTCAAATTTTATAAATTTAATAGCGAGTTAGTATTTTATTAAGAATATTCATAGCGAGTTGCCTTTAGCGAGTTATCATTGGCGAATTGAATATTCTTTATTATTTAAATATGTGCAGGTAACTCGCTACTTCTTAGCGAGTTAAAGAAAAGTTTATTTATTTCATAATAATATAACCCTTATTTCAAAATTTTCCAATTTTGGTAGGAGTTAAGTGTTTTATTATATCATGATTTAGCGAGTTAGGTATTTTTTTTTGTTCTGTTTGTAGCGACTTTCCTATTTCCTTCTTGAGGATCATTACTTTGAATCATTTAGCGAGTTGTCATTAGATTAGTTTAGCGGGGGTTTTGTCAATAAAAACTAAAAATATCTTTGGCGGTAATCTTATTCCAAGGTTGACATCAATTGGGAGCAATTTGCCGCCAATCTAACATCATATATCTGTATGTATGTCTTGTTGTTGGATCTATGTGTGCAGATATAATGGCTGACTTGAACATTCCCGTAGAACAAGCTCCTGCTGTCACACCACCTACCAGAACAGATGATCAGATATTGCCGTTAAGCAAGTGGGTGCCCATCGGCAAGAGCAACAACGTACTCGATATACATAAGCCTTAGAGGAATATGATCTTCCCAATTGTTGTGGCCTTACTAAAGAACACCAACTTCTTCAGGGCCTTCACGGCATCCTCTACGATTCCAGCTATCTACATTCAGCAGTTTTAGGACACCATGTGCTTTAACTCATCTACTGGGTTGTACCAACTGTTAGCTGGACATGAGCAATGTTCAACCTTACTAAGACATTTCTCCAGAGGTGCTCTTAATATCACTGCCAGCAATAAACGACAACAATCCCTTTGTGGCTCCACCATCGGAGTGATTCTGGGTTATCGAGTATGTCAACTCTTTAGTATACCCAACACCCCCCCCCCCCCCCCTCTTTCAATAACGTATGAGCAATGTTTGTTAACGCTCTCTATCGACCATGGAGAGACATCTTGTCTATGATCAACATGTGCCTTACAGGCAAAGCAGTTGGATTTGACAGACCAAGACATCTAGTACTTCAGATACTTTAGGGTATCATTCATCGCTCCAACATCGACTACGGTGAAAGAATTTAGGAAGAGTTTGTTCAATCCATACAAACGTTTCTCACTGACAGGAAGAATCTTGCTACGGCTGCACGAGGAAAGAAAAAGACCGCTCATCTGCTTATTCCAAGTGTCAGGTTCACCAAACTGATCATCCATCATCTGAGAACCAAGCACAACATTCATCCAAGGACTGGTTCGCCTCTTCACTACTCACACGAGGAAAGCATTCTGAATACTCTTAGATTTGTTGGAAAGGATAGTAGAGAAGTATTTGGCATGCCGATACCTGATGCTCTACTCACTGATGAGATTAAAGGAGCACCCTACTACGGTGACTACCAAGAGCACGTTGCCAAGTATCAATAATTTCTAGATGAAGAACGTGGCAAAAAGGTTCCCCCTCGAGAATCCCCCCGACACCATCGAAGAGTACCCGCGCTCCTTTTTCACCCAGTCCCTTCTCTTCGTACGTCTCCCTCCCTCCGAGAAAAGGAGGATTAGAGCCAGGTTGCAAAACAGAAGTCTTCTGAAGCTACCAAGGTCACAAACCCAAGGCAAGCAAAAAGGGATACTATACCCGCTGGTGACAAGGCACATATCCACGCTACTAAACCACCTAACCCAACCAGGACCTACTCAACATCAAAAGCGTTCTTATTAGAAAAGAGTTAAGTGGTTAAGGAAATCTGATGATACCCTCTAATCAGCAAAGATTTCTTACAGTTGGACTAGTGATTCGAAAATAAGCGCGAGCCTAAAAGTCCACTCAAGTTGGTTGATGAACCTAGTGATGAAGGTGTTCTGGTTGAGGAACCTGCCTACAATGAGAAAGATGTAAACCTTCAAAGGGCTCTTAAGCTAAGTCTAATTGAATAAGGGGCACAAACACAGGGACCAGCTTGTCTGGTGGTAATAATGGGAAACCCGAAGTCAGGGAGGATTCAACACTTTACTAGATTGGTACAAGGAAAGGGAAAAGAGAAAGTCGTTGAAGAACAAGCTGCTCACGATCTACTCACCCTTCAGACTTCACAGAAGAAGAGTCTGGCAGATCAATTCATCTTTCAGAAGCGCCCTCCTATGCCCACTGAGTCCTCTGCACATGCTGAGTCGCTTATGCATGACGGAACTAAATTTGTACCTGGAAGTGAACAGAATTGATGAGTGGAGGCGTCTAAGTTCAATGCTGGAAATCAAGGAAGGGGGGGGGGGGGGGGGTGGCGGGGGGGGGGGGGGGGCGGGGGGGGTGGGGGGGGGGGCCGGCTAGACCAAACACCTGGTTATACAAGATGGAAGGTAAGGGCTTTAGACCAAACTCTGGTGAACAAGATGAAGGCCAGGCTAGACCAAACCCTAGTATTGCTGCAGAGTCTCATTTTCAAACAAGTCATGTGGTTCATGCTGGACCAAACCTTGAACGCATGGAGCTTTGGGAAACTCCTTTATGCAGAGACTAAATCAGCAGAACTAAGCAAATGGCATGAGGCGTGTACCACAACTGCTTAACCAAAATGTTCAGGAGCGAATCTCAAAACTGCCAACTGAAGATCAGGTTGTTACTTGAAGAAAGAACATGCAAGAGATCCACATGGCAAACATATCCTTCTTGTTCAAATATATATATATGATATTATTTTTGCCTCGACCGACCCTAAAGCATGTGACATATTTTCCAATGAGATGAGTTCTAAATTCCAAATGTCAATGATGGGAGAAATGTCATTTTTCTTAGGATTACAAGTTTCTTAGACCCGACCTTGTATTCGCTGTATGCATGTGTGCTAGGTATCTGGCTTCGCCTACCAAAAAGCACCTTGAAGCACTTAAACGGGTCTTTTGGTATCTCAGAGGAACCATTAATTGGGGTCTTTGGTATCCGAAAGACACCGCTATGGCACTAACGGCCTATGCAGATGCAGACCATGCAGGTTGTCAGGACACACGAAGAAGTACATCAGGAAGTGCTCAGTTCCTTGGAGATAAATTAGTCAGCTGGTCATCAAAGAAACAAAAGAGCATTGCGATCTCAACCACAGAGGCAGAGTACATTGCCATGTCTGGATGCTGTGCTCAGATACATTGGATGAGGTCATAGCTCACAGACTACGGCTTTGCCTTAAATAAAATTCCCTTGTATTGTGATAATCGCAGTGCCATTGCTATATGCTGCAATAATGTCCATCACTCCAGGTCCAAGCACATTGACATACGACACCAGTTCATAAGAGAGCAGGTTGAGAAAGACGTGGTTGAATTGTACTTCGTGTCGACGGATTATCAGCTCGCGGACATATTTACAAAAGCATTACCAAGAGAGCGGTTCAAATTTCTACTCCCACGACTTGGTATGAAGAGTATGTCTCCGGAAACTCTTAAACGTCTTCAGGAAAGAGAAGAGGAGTAAAAGATGGTCTTCCGATATCCTATGTAAATATGTACATATTCAAAACCAAAAAGAAAATACAAAAATATAAAACCATAAAAATCAGAAAATAGAAAATACCAAAAACAGCTTTTCAAGACATGTCTTCCGTTTATCGATAACATTTACGGACCTAGAAATGTCATTCAATAATGACACGGGCCTTTAAATGAAGCTCGAACGGAAGTTCAAATTTTTCAAAACATGTCTTTATGGTTTGCAGTTATTTCAGACTGCAACCCGGTTTTCACAATGAGGAAAGCATGTCGTCAAAAAGACAGTTGATCCTGACAACGGGTGATTAAATTCTCCCGGGCATGGATTACTTTATATCCATGCAACTCCGACTTAATGTACGCTTCAGTGCATTATTCTATGATTCTTCAAAAATTATTTGTGTTAACTACGGTGGTAAAAATGTTGTTTGAAGATCAATCAGATCTGGATTTCTCATTAAAATTTGACATTCAATCAATGACTACTGCTCTTTCAATAGAAAACGGGTCATTAATTGAGGAGGAGAGTGTTTTTAAAATTTTATGACATCAAACGAACGTATTAAATCATCCTATACTGAAACGGAAATGGTTTTGTATTTAAATGGGGTTGTAATTTAAAGGGGAGATAATTTATTCTAACTCAAAGAGCCAAATGTGTCATTACTTAGAAAGATTAGGGACTTATGTGCAATTTGTTAAATGTTTCCTAGCTGTAATTAACTACAAGGACCAGTTGTGCCATTTGCTAATCTTATTTAACCCTAAATACTTAATACCAAAAATACAAGAAGTTTAAAATACTAGGGTATAAATCTGCCAGCTTTGAATTGATGGGATATGGTTGTTAGGATTAGATGATTCGAGTTTGATGTTCAAATATGATCCCCATGCGTTTGTATGATCTGATTGAATGATTTTTGAATGTTGATTGATTTTTGCTAGTCGATTGCAGTTTGATTGTTGTCGATTAAGTGATTGCGCACTCGTGTTATGCTCAGGATTGTACTTTCTGTGTTGGAATTAGGTCCCTAAGATCCTAAATTGAAAGTTGAAATATGATTGAATTGCATGTGATTGATAGTTGTTTGCTCGAAAATGCCTGATAGCGGTTTGCCATGAATGTTCTTGATAGCTGCTTGTCATTTTTGCTAAATAACGGTTTGATAAATTTCCTGATTGCGGTGTGATTATTATATGAATATTTATATATGAGAAGGCAAACTGCTACGAGGTAGCGGTTTGATGAAGATTTAAATCTACCGCTTGTGATTTAATCTCACCTTAATCAAATATGGCATATCAATCAATCATGGCTAAAATTCTCATCTAGCATCAAACATCTGTCATGTCTGCCTATCTTTGTTGATAGAATTGTGCAGATAACATGGCTAATGAGAATGTTCCCTCTCCTGCTACCACAAGATTTGATGATCAGATTCTGCTATTTAATGCCTGGGTGCCGATTGGAAAGGGTAACCATGTCTTGGATCTACAAAAGAAGCAAAGGAACCCAATCTTCAAATCTCTGTGGATACTCTGCATAACACAAACTTCTTTAGAGCTCTCACTGCATCAGCTGATGTTCCTTCCAGCTTTACAGCGACAACTGAAACAACATCAACACTTCCACCTCCACCACCTCCACTACAACAATCAACAGTTCATCGAGATATTTGGTAGAAGGTTAAAGATCTGAAGAATCTTTAGGAATCTCGAATGCTTCTTTAGTGGAAGGTTTAGAGATATTGACTACCGACTAATCAAGTGAATAGAATGATTTCATCATTCCAACATTAAGGTCAATATCATCTTTTATGTAACATACATCTTGTACATTATAAGTAGTGTGGAATTAGATGTTACATGTCAGTCTATGAATTTTTCATGAGTTTTACGTTAAACTCAAAATCCTTTAAAATTATCATAATTGACACTAACATAGACCCTCATAATTTGAGGGGATGTTTTAATATGTTCCATTATCGGCTTGTATAAATCGGACACAGTTTCTCCCAAATTTTCCTAACTTAAATCAATTGAGATCTAAAATTTCAATGGATTTGAAATTTTTGATCGGGAGAGAGAATGTGATTTAATATAAAAATCTAATAAAATTGTAAACTTTTGGACTCAAGTGTAGGCTCTCCCATATGTGCTAAACTCTTTCGAATATCGATGCACATATTGAGGGGGAACAAATGGTGTATGATGGCAATTGTGGAAATACCAAAGACCGACCCTATAATTACTTTATCAGAGTTATAAGGATGGTAAGGTTAGGTACTCGTTCCCATGATCCCACCAGAGCCGAAGGGATCTACCCAGGGACAATCCACTAGTTAGTGTAGAAGTCCTTAGGTATGATTACAGAAGGAGTAATGTGAGAATAAGGGAATAGTGCGGACTGAGATGGCGCTAGTACTGGAACATACCCAACAAGGTACTAGTAATGAAGTCTCGGTAAGCACTGAAGGGGTTGAAGAATGAAAAATAAATGTTAAGATAAAGGGTGAAATGAAAGCAACCCTCCTTAAACATTAGGCAAAAACCGGGTCACTACATATGCTGTCATAATCACATGGTTGATTGCTGACATTGAAGACAAGTATCATGGACCCAGTGATACGTTGCACAACCCTCCTTAGCCACTCAAGATCCATCAAAGGATTATTGTTTCATTTCTCACAAAGATCAATACATTTCTATCGTCTCTCTCACTTTGAGTTAGATGATATTAAAAAGGTGGCAGTCCGCTCCAGCCTCCGACTACTAAAACTAAAAGTGGACTATTGAGTCTAGAGCCATGAGATCATCCATAAATCTCGTTAGGACACTAATACAAACTATGCTTGTTCATCACACACTGTGATAACAAGTAAGATCCTAAGAGTCCTACGCATTATCATCGTGGTATTGCCAGAACATCCGAGTGATACGAAAGTACTCACAATGATGAGGGAAATCCTTCTAGAGCCATCATCAAATAAGCTCTTGGTAGGTGACATGTAAGATCCATTGTTAAGAATAAATCTTCATAAGAGTTAATATTGCCAAGGTGTAACTGACAGTACTAATGGAGTTAGTACTGCCAGTGTTAATTAATACTGTTAGTAGAAAAGAGTTAGTACTGCTGATGGCCAAAGCTGCTGAATTGAAGATAAGGATGCATAGAGATTATTACGGGATGGTTATATTTGAATTGTAACTGATCCTAAAAGATAGGCTGTTATCTTTGTAAAGGACTCCTTATGTTCTATAAAAGGAGATCCTAAGTTTTAGAATAGATATACTTTTAAAGTGATAGAAATACTTAGAGAGAAAAATTGTAATAGCTTCAAGGTTTGTAACCCAAGTACTACAACAGTACTCGTATTATTCTAATAATATTGAAGCAGTGTGTTCATTCTTCATTGTTTGTTTAGTTATCACTGTTTTATTGATAAACACCTCTAGAGTATCAAAGTGTAGATTCCGCATACACTTTGGTAATGTGAGTTAAAAAGAATTGAGAGATTCAATGTGAGCTTAAAAACAGAAAGAGAGATTGTGTGAATCTATCTTTGAATGATACAAAAGTTTGGAGTTTGTACTGCTATTGGTGGAGAAGTTAATACTGCTAGGCTTATTTTAGTACTGCTAGACCAAATTTAGTACTGCTGGATGACCGTTAGTACTGTTTGAGTCTAACAGATTTTTCATTAATTAATAGAGCCGTTGAGATATTTCCGCCAAATACCTATGGAATAGGGGTTTGACCAATTGGACTTTCGTGATCCTACTATAAATTCGCATGGTTTATTCACGATAACTTCTACTTTCTTTAAATTGGTCAAATAATATCTCTACGTTTTCTCTACAAAATTGCAATTAACTTTCTCCAGCCTTCATACTTACATACACGATCATATCCCACACGATTACTCACACTGTTAATCATGGCAAATTTGGAATTTTGTGACAAGCACAACATGGTCGCGTTTTTAGAGAAATCTACAGGCAGTGACGGGTTTCATCAAATCATCGATTTCCTAAATCGAAGTTACATTTGCTATGCACTGACAAAGAAGCCAGATGTTTGTGTCTCATATATCAAACAATTTTGGAGGTCTGCTGAGGTTTCTACTGCTAAAAATGGAGAAGTCAAGATAACTGCTACTATTAATGGTCACTCCCTGACTATCACTGAGGGATCTTTATGAAGACATCTCAAGTTGGATGATCAGGATGTTCTTTCTTCTATTCCCAACTCAGATATATTTGAGCAATTGACGCTTATGGGATATCACACAGACTCAGATAAGTTAACTTTTCAAAAGGGTGCTTTTCACCTCAATGGAGGTTTCTTATTCATAATATTCTTTATTGCCTTAGCCCAAAGAAGACTGCTTGGGAGATATTTAGTAGTTATATTGCAGCTGCTCTTATCTGCTTAGCTACCAATAGGAAGTTTAATTTCTCTAGGATGATTTTTAAGCATATGGTGTCCAATATCTCTAGCCCCCATAAGTTTTTGATGTACCCTAGGTTCCTTCAAATATGTCTAGATATGCAAAGAAACCAGCTTCAACAACACACCAGAACATATCCTGTACCCTCTCTAAGCATGAAAGTGTTTAACAATATGAAGCGACCTACAAAGGCATTTTCAGGACAAGAAGTTGCACTTTTCCCTACTATGCTACATGTCCCTGAACCTTCCCCTTTACCTTCTAGAATCATATCCTCACCTTCCCACTCACCTGAACATTCACCTTCCCCTTTACATTCATCTTTATCTGCATCTTCACCTACACCTGAACATATTACTGCTGCACCAACACAACCATCACCCACACAACCATCACCAACACAACCATCACCAACACAACCATCACCAACACATCAATCACCTAGAGCAGAACACCATTTCCCTACACCCCATGACTCACCTCTCCATGCTGTTCACTTATATGAAAGTAATGAGGGTAGCTTGAAACTTAATGAATTGATGAATTTGGTTACCAAACTTTCTGACAGGATTAGAGCATTGGAGGATGACTTGAAGAAGACAAAGAACACCTACAGTTCTGCATATACCAAACTTATTCTCAGGGTCAAGAAGCTAGAGTCTCAAATAAAGACTGGGAAAGCAAGGAGAAAAGCTAGGGTTGTTCTTTCAGATGATGAAGTTCTTGAAGATGATTCTTCCAAACAGGGGAGGAAATTATCAGATGCAGAGGTTCAAGAAAAAGCAAGTACTGAAACTGAACTATTTATTCAAGAAGTGACTCCAACTGAAGTCATTCAAACTCAAGAAGGCAGTGAGAAAGGAAGTGATGAAGTTAGTACTGCTGGAGCAAAACAAGGTACTGCTAGTGAAGAAGTTCCAATAGTTAGTACTGCTGAGGTAAATCTTAGTACTGCTGGAGGAACTGTTACCTATACAAGAAGGAGTGCAGAGAAAAGGTCAAGACAAGACAAGGGAAAAGCCATAATGATAGAGTCTGAGCCCAAGAAGAAATCTAAGAAAGAGCTTGAACAAGAAAGATTAAGTTTTGCTGAAGCCATCAGACTTGAAGAGCAAATGAATGAGGAACAAAGAGCTCAGATTGCTAGAGATGAAGAAATTGCTAGACAGTGGGATGAAGAAGAAAGGAAAAGAGCTATGGCTGAAGTTAAGTCTACTAAGAAGATAGATTGGAATGATCCTTCAGTCATAAGGTATCATACTCTAAAGATGAAACCAAAGACAGTTGCCCAAGCAAGAAGAAATATGATCAAATACTTGAAGAATCAGGGGAACTACAAGATTAGTGACTTCAAGGGAATGTCTTACAATGACATTAGGCCAATCTTTGAAAAGGTTTGGGATTTTAATCAAAATATTGAGCCTATGGATGCAGAGCATGGAAGTGAAAAGCAAAAGTCTCCTGAAAAAGAAAAGTCTCCTGAAAAGATTGTGGAAGAAGAGGTTGATACACAAGAAGAAATGAAAGAAGTTGTTAAAGAACCTGGAGCAAAGAGAAAGAAATCTATTCCTAGAAAAAGTACAAGGAAGAGACAAAAGATGGAGGAAAATGCTGAGAAGGAAGAACTCAAAGGATTTTTGGATATAATACCAAGAGAAGAGGTTCCTATAGAGGTTGAATCTATATCTACAAAGTTTCTAATTGTGGATTGGAAAACTTATGTTTTGACAGAGACTTTCATGTATTATCAAGTATTCAGAGGAGATGGCAGTTCCAAGAACTATAAGATATTGAGTGAGATGCTTGAAGATTTTGATAGACAGGATGTAGAGGAACTGTACAGATTAGTCAAGAAAAAGTATAGTGCTTCAAGACTGGAAGGATTTGATTTGATGCTGTGGGGAGATTTATATACACTATTTGAGTCTGATGAAGAGGATGAGATTTGGAAAAATCAGCATGAATACAACCTGATAAGCTGGAGATTATGTGACTTTTGTGGTATTCATATTTTGTTGATGGAAAATGGATTAGCAATTCATATGTTGACAGAGAAGAAATATCCTTTAAGCCAAGAGATGTTGACAAAGATGTTGAGTAGAAAATTGGAGGTTGATCATGAGAGTTCTCAGGCGTTTGAACTCCTAAGGTTTATAAGATCTCAAGTGCAGAAGTGAAAGAAATGTTTGAAAGAATCATCAGCAGAGGAAGAAGACTAGAAGATTTTATTCAGAAGAAACTTGATGATTTGAAGGACAATCACAAGTTTAGGGGAGGATTGTTAGGAATAAATCTTCACAAGACTTAATACTGCCAACAGTACTAATGGAGTTAGTACTGCCAGTACAAACTTAGTACTGCCAGTGTTAATTAATACTGCTAGTAGAAAAGAGTTAGTACTGCTGATGGTCAAAGCTGCTGAACTGAAGATAAGGATGCATGGAGATTATTTCGGGATGTTTATATTTGAATTGTAACTGATCCTAAAAGATAGGCTGTTATCTTTGTAAAGGACTCCTTGTGTTCTATAAAAGGAGATCCTAAGTTTTAGAATAGATATACTTTTCAAGTGATAGAAATACTTAAAAAGAAAAATTGTAATAGCTTCAAGGTTTGTAACCTCAGTACTACAAGAGTACTCGTATTATTCTAATAATATTGAAGCAGTGTGTTTATTGTTCATTGTTTGTTTAGTTATTACTGTTTTATTGATAAACACCTCTAGAGTATCAAAGTGTAGATTTCGCATACACTTTGGTATACATACAAAGTCTCAATCTTTGTTATTTTGGATTCTTCCAAGGTAACAAACACTTTACTACGTAAAGAATCGATCAAGGCGTGGGATCAACATCCATTATGGATCAAACTTGTGACAAATGGAAAGCAACGATGGTACGATTCTTTATGAATCAAACTTGTTCCAGGAAGTGAATTGATGAGTAGTTTTTGGAAAACCTTTTGATGTGCTCAACAACTGATTTTCGAGCACATTGACTGTGCATATCTTTCAAACTAAATGTGTTTCTGATGAAATTTGACTTTATGATATAAAACCGTCGATGTGTCACAAAAACTCCTTTCTGAGTGACACACGATTGACTTTCAAATCAATTTTTCATTAATTAGTGGGTTTTTAATTCACTGGTTCACTCACTCCGTGTTTTGTCTACTTTAAGACGCTCCAGTTTAAGAACGGCTAGCACAGCTGCGAAACCCTGTCAAGGAGATTCTTTGGAATTCTACCTGATCACAGGCAGTATTTATACTAATTAACGGGGAACTGTGGTTCTTGCAACCTTATTCAACGAAAGTGAACAAAGACACTCTCGTTCGTTTATTACTAACATATACTTGCAGGAATCCTCGACTGTAGCAGCTGGTAGCAAGAGACATGTTAATTCATAACCCCATTCTCACACTTCAAACTCATTATCAAAGACATGATGATAGCTGAAAGACCTACAACACAGCTTCCGCAACTCTGATGCCTGCTATTATGATCCAGAAAAGTGTGAGCATGCGGGTCCGAAGGTCACAACATCACAAGAAGGCAATACTACACAACAAGGATGATTAAGAGATTTACTGTAGATGATGATCTCAAAGAAAGCTCAAAGATCACACAAGTCTAAGGAACAAAGCTCAAAGATCACTACTTGTAGTACAATGACTGATCATGAAGAATTAAAAGACTACGAGCCAAAGTCAAAGATCAACTCATAGATTGCTAGGATTCAATTTGTATTTTCTAGGGTGACCTTCCTTAGGGGGAGATTGTTAGGATTATGAAAATCCATGTAAAAGACTCGGTCACCCCATGTAATGTCTAGCATAGGTTAGCTCATAGCTTTAATATTAATCATCTAATTACCGTATGACTTATGGTGTTGGGTCGGGTCTTTACCCACATGTTAGCCCACTCCATAGCCCACTTAGGGGCATAAAACACTTGTATTTATACATCCTTTCTGTAGGATCCCTAGATCATTCCATGTATGAAGCACAAGATCAATGGCACAAAGATTAAAACAATGAAGAACTTTTGATTTGTTTTGAGTTTTAAAGAATCTAATACTTAACTCTCTTCATCCTAGCACTCTCCAGGACTAAGTGGTTAGCCATGGGTGGTTAACCGAGGTGCTAATCCGTCTCCTAGCCCTTACATCACGGATGCAGCTATTTAGTAAAGTTGAGGCTTCCGTTCCATCAAAACTAGGAACTTCTCTAGAACAAAATGGCGTGTTGTGCTCCCATTCAAGCCTACTTACTATCCTCACTCCCCTCTAGTTTTGTATTGTTTAAAGGTTCTATACCTCTATCCGGGGTTCCTAAAGTCCTTTGCTACCTCTTCCGGGGAAGGCACGGGCGTGTGTATTCCTCAAATAACGGTAAGGTTTGTATGGTACTCTCAGGGCTTGTAACTCTTACCTTATTATCCATCGTACTTAGGCTATCTACATGCTCATCATAATCTAACCATGCCATGCACCTAGGTACCAGTACCCTAACCATATCATCCCTAACTATTTGAGCATTTAGATTTGCTATTATTTCATCAGAAATAGCGCTTGTGGGGAGGTTTGGCTACCCCCTTTTTTCTCCTAATGGGCCCACTTCCTCTATGGTATACCAAAGCTCTACATTCTCACAAAACTTCTGTAAGAACCTCTTCTGCTCTCAAATATTCAAGAATGATAGGATAATGATTTTGAATTATTTCAGAAAATATTTCAATTAGGGTCCATATACTAAGGCCATGATTCGGGACTTTTCGGATTATGTCTTTGAAACGAGTCCACGAATCGTGGAGAGATTCATCTTGATGTTGTTGGAACACCAAGAGTTGATTACGGAAGAATACATCAAACCTGTCTACGTTAGAATAACCATACCTATTCATTATAATTTACAAATGTACAAATGTTACGACCAAAGGGCACAAAGAAAAAGATAGACTACAAGAAAGCTAATATACGGAATTAAAGTCTCACTTGAAAGGATTCAAGCGAGTAGAACTAAGTTAAACTATGATCAAAACCTAACTATTCCCCACGCAGTGGCGCCAAAAACTTGACGTGCGGTCGTCCGTAAGAACAGACTCAACAAGAAAAGTTTTAAACAACTCCCTAGGCAGGTTATAAACCTATCGTGGAGTGTATAATAGGCAAGACGTCAGGGTTTGTTATGTTCTCATAAGGGAGATAGGTTGGGAAGGCTAGATCACGGTCTACAGATATAACAACGTCCTTCAAGGTTATCTCTACTCGCAGACACAATTACTATAGTTTAGTATGTCATTGGATTCCATCGCCCGCAAGTCTAACTATAGCATCATAGATAGATATTTGATAGGTGGGTTTGGTTTTAGCTATTAAACAAAATATTAACTACGCTACTGGCGATAACAATATGATAAAAGATTGTGTTTATTTAATCATGCATTACTCCCTAGATTGCTTCTCTCATTGTTGTTGCTTTGTCACACTTGTGATGAGTTATGTAACTATTTCCTAAGTCATGAACAGATTACATGAACCTGTCGTCTATTTAATATTCCGTTAAGGCAACGCACAAGTAAAGTAGTATGAAGACTATTACAAGGCCCCTAAGAGTATATTAAATGCATGTGAAATATATTAAGAGTGGATCGACCATAAAAGGGGCAAGGTAGTATGAAGATTGTTACCCGATGGTATCTTTTCTACACTATCATGTTTCCCTAGACATATCAACAACAGTACAGACAAAAACTGGTTTTCTAAGACCTAACATGCATAATCATCACAAGAAGCAACATCACTAAGATCTACATTCCAGGTTTCATACAATCATAAATAAACACAATAGAAGGTTTAGCCAAGCATGTTAAAGATAAAGCAAGAACAGATAAGAATCACACAACAAGACATATTGAATGATTAAATAAGTCTTACTTGATTAAAACATGAATTGAAGGAAGTACAATAGGGTTTTGCGGCCCTAAAATCATCCCTAACAGCTGCTAAACGAACTAGGGTTCGTACCCTCTTTTTATTCTAAAGTTACACACTTAAAACCCTAAATTCGGGTCTATATTTATAAGAATATCGCTACGACGGCGTCGCGTTTTAGTCGTGACGCCGTCGTGAGTAGAATCTTCTAGATCTGCGTGCGAGTCGGTGTGTGCTGACGCCATCATGACAGATTGTGACGCCATCACTAGGTGGGTTATGACGGCGTCGTGTAGAGTTGGTGACGCTGTCTCCAGGCTCTGTGAGCACAAATCTTCAAGAGTCTTGGTATTGGTTCGTAGTCTTGTCCGTTTCTTCTCCAAATGAGCCCAAGTCACGTGTATTTCTTCCAAATGCCTTCCAAATGCGAAATACCTAAAAAGGAACGATTAAGTACCTATTTTGGGCATAAATGCACGATTTATGTGGTTAAACGACCCTGAAAAAATATATAAAATGACACCTCATCAGTTAACCCAAAAATAATTTTTTATGAAAAAATAAAATAAATAATAAAGTATAGATTTAAATAATGACCTAAAATTTCACGGAGTGCTACAGTCTCCAAAATTGAAATAAATAATAAGAGTACAAGGTAAAATAATACCTTGAGCTTCAGCTTTTCAGACAAAACTATCTTTCAAAACAAATGATGACGATAAAAGAGTAAACCCTAAAGGCCAAGACAACTTAAATAATACCCAATTAACAGGTGTACATTTGATTGGTCATCTTCGAGAAAATCGAAGAAAAGATTTGCATCATTTATTGAAGAAAATTAGTAGGTGAAATTTGTACCTGGAGTGTCTTCTTTATTGTTGCTTGCTCCTTCACTGTTTACGGGTTTCTCCAAGATGGCATTGACAACGATGGTTAGTAATTCGGTAGGTATCTGACCTGCATTGTACTTTTGCGCCATTTCTGAGCATATACTCCATCATAGAACCCCAGTCTTATAGCGTTTCCTCATCACATGACTCGACGCCTGTGTAAATCAAAGATACCAATAGTTGAAGGTTTTACAAAAGTAACCGACAAAGCAAACAACACCAACAAATCAGCACTGTTAAACATAAACAAAATATTACCATCCAGTGGATTTCCATGTGATTGAACTACACGGGTGGAAATTGCTTGCTGATTCATTTGGTTGGATGATGTGTGGTCACCAATCGTTGATAATGTACACAAAGAATCCTAGTCGCTCCCTAATTTTGTGAGACAAATGAGAAAAGAGAAAAAAAAGTATTCAACACAAAGAAGTCAAACAAATCAACAGTTAACATGGAAAAACAAAATAAAACTCACTCTTACCTGCGTTACTACACTGGGCTTGACATGTGGAGTCAATGCCTTTTAGCTTTCTTTAGCAAGTCAAGAGCTGTGTTATTTTCACTTTCTTTCAGCTCCTTTATTAGTTCAGCATATGCAGATCCTGCATAGAAAGTGGGAGCGTGAAGTAAGAAAGAGATCTGGATGAATCAAATGGTTTCTTATCACACACTCATTAACTACATTTCGGAAAATGTTTAGAAAATGCACCTGGAACATAATTCATCTAGCAGGTGCATACATCATGAAAGATCAAGGCCTATTATCATGGACTCCTTCCTAGAAAGGTTTATAGTCTTGAGGTCATAACCTAATGATCAATTTTTTTAAATCAAAGAAAATTGCACGTAAAGGGAACGCGCTTTCAGTTAACTTCTATTCATAGGGTATTTAGGGAACATACATTCATGGAAATATTTAGGAACATGTGTTATTCGTTTTTAATCAAATATCTTTATTTATCAGCTCATCTGATTATAACCGTATAACACACGCCTATACACATTTTGAAATGGAAATAGAATGAAATCACTTACAAAGGTAAAAAAATGCCGCATCGTGATCGAGTCTGCCAAAGCCTCCAAATAACGGAAGATCAGAGTGTAGGGCAATCTGAAAGGTTAATATGGTTGTCAAGTTTTCTGCGTTGTTAACGAGTCTGCCGAAGCCTCCAAATAATGGCAGATCAGAGTGTAGGGCAATTTGAAAGGTTAATAGGGTTGTCAAGTTTGATGCATATTAAAATGACAAAATACTATATAATTATGAACAGTCTAAGCATAAAATTTCATATGTTTAGTTGAGCCGGTAACAACACTTAAGGCAGTGGCGGATTCAGATTTTCGGGACAAAGATAAATTCTACCATTATAAAATTCATAATTATCCGAATGTAGTAAATGGCATGCTATTTATATTAGTTAATCTATTTGAGAGCTGTGGTTTAGTTGTGTGAGTGCCAGGTTTGGCGAGTCTCTTGTATGTGGTAATTAGCCACATGACTTTGTGCTTATATGTTTCTGATTAATGATGTTAAATACACCTGAAACGAATGCAGTATATGAGGCCAAATCTATAGGCATGTCTTGGTCAATCGATTAAACATGAGGACAATGGCTAGCTAACAACGTTAAGTTGATCATTTTGTTTGAGCTTATATAGCAGGCTTATTACTTATGTGGTTTTCAGCTTATGTTTCATAAGCCCACATTTTATGACTTATTTAAAAAAATCGGCTTATATAAGTTTATTATGATATGATGAGCTTCTATAAGCCGAAAAGGTTCAAAATAAGTCACAAAAAGTGAGCTTATGAAACATAAGGGGGTGTTTGTTTCGACCTATATGCGGGCTTATGAGCTTATTTAATTTCGGCTTATATAACATAAGGCATATTTTCTGGCTTAATATTGAGACTTATTGTCTTATATAAGTTTTTTATTTTTTCCAATTATTGGTAATCAACTTATTTAAAGTATAAGTCCACATAATACTCAAATAAGCCGGAAAATTAAGGCTTATGTAATATAAGGCAACTGCATAGCAACGGGAGCACAACATATACGAATACATTCTAAGCACACACATTTTATCCGGTCACTATAAAAATAAGCTCGCATCCAAAGAACAATATATTTAAACACTTTTTTCTAAAACTGAAGTCGCTAAGAAACCGAATAAATTCGCGTCTACATATGGCTTCCCTGCCAATCCACCTAGACTTGAACCAATAATTGCATTATGAGCAGTTCACTAACACTTACACGAAGATGATAAAAAAAAGCTTTCCTTATAAACTATAATTCATACTTTGAAAACTAAAAAACAACCAAACAACTTACAGTTAGTAGGATTATCCGGCTCCTTTGAGTACTTCACCTACAAAAATCATACATTTTATAAATTTATTAGACCTCACCGCAAGACATTAAAAAAATAAGATGCTATGAAAAGTAACAACGCTTCCATTTCTCTTTAAACTTCTATCAAACACATGGTATACACGATTTCACCGACATTTTTCACACCATCAATTATAACCCTACTTGGTAATTTACCTTCCTCTTCATCAAACTAAACCATATCTTATAATCAACTCCACCAATCTAACAATCTAAAAATGATACCTTTTTTTAACAAATTGGTACAAAACTCTGATTTCGGAGACTTAACATAGTTATAAAATGTTTGATTTTGCAAAGTTACTCTTTTATGTTCTTCTTCCTCACAAAGGCATCCTTCTTTTTTTATATAGATTTGATGAGTCGATTCATCCAAAACCAATTGACACTAAAAGCAATGGAATTAATACACATAAATTAGAAATAAAAACACGTATCTGATAATTTCTTGAACATGTTCAAGATATTTTGTAGATCCGTGATTTTGTGCGTGTATTTTTATGTGAGGAGAAGAAAATGGGGCAGAGAGAATACAGGTTTATGTGTGTGTTCTTTTAAGTCGGTGGAAAGTGTCCTGACACGTAAACCCCCACGCGTTTAGCAAAAGGATTAATTAAGCCGGGTCGGGCCGAGTATAGTTTCCGGCGGGTTGGTCAAATTCTGGTGGGTTGGCGGCGGGTATGGGTTTTCTGGCGGGTCTACATTGATGCATTAATACGAGGCACGTTTTTCAATTTTTGGGTTTTAATTTAACAAGGTTTTTAACCCGCGCTTCGCTGCGGAGCGCGGGGTTTTACATTATCGGAACATGTTACAACTGCTGAACTGCAACTCTTCAATATAATCTGTTTGATCAAACTACAGACTATACACGTTCATAAATAAATGACTGTTTCTTGAAATAACTTCCGCTGTTGCTCCTGCTCCTTACGCTCGTCGACTCTGCGGTTATACTCTTCTTGACTTGAAAGCCTTTCTCCTGTATTCCTCAGCAGGAGTGCGTTTTCCTCTTCGCCAGCTTCCTGTAAAATGAATTATACGATTGAAACTAAAAGGCAGGAATGTACTAACATAATTAGATATAAAAAGAAAAATTAGGAAACTCATTACCTTAGTTAGTATAATGAACCAACAAAAGAGATCTTCCATTTAAACTCAAAATGTTATTAAATGATGATGAGATAAAAAAATAAAACCGATGAGGCTCATGCAGGTTAAGAGCTCTTCCACTTATCCTCTTCACCCACTCCTGCCACTAATCCCTCATCTAATCTGTCTCTTTAAAAAATTCTACCTCTCCACTTATCCATCACTTACCTCTCCATCTCTCATAGTTTCGAAAGTAATAATGAAAATAATGAAAATTACGCCAACACACGGATTACAATAATGCTACCAACCAAAAAAGCAATAAACTAAATGACACTATCTTTCACTTCACCTCTTCGCCACTCTTACGAAAGAGGCAAACCCTCAATGACCCAGTATTTTCATAAAAGAGTCATAAAAGCAAAGCTCGATAAGCATAAGATTCGGCCAAATTAGCGCAAGAATGTTGTCTTAACTCAATGACATGCATCCAACGGTAAGTATTTGAACAAATGCCTTTAATGTATTTTACTTGATCCATGATAAATCCATTTCGTCCACCAAACCCAAAGTGAAGTTTTCAAGTAAGTCAACTGTTAGAAACATAATTTCACAGTCTAATAAGAGAAGCTCGGTCTTGAAGAAAAAAGCATTTTATAGCTCAATAGTTAATTAATTAATTAATGTTTAATGATGTAAATGGGTTGTTATGCAAAAAGCCTGCAAAAGCCCAAAAGAAAGGCCCATAGGCCAAACCCCATTAGTGTATAAATACACTTTGTTCTTATCATTATTAGGTTAGCTAGTCAATATTATTGTTAGGGTTTCTAGCCACCAAAAAGTTTCTTTCAATCATCAATAAAGTCTTTATTTTCCTGCATCTTGATTCTACACATCATTGTTAAGGTTTGTATGAATGATCATGGAACCTACAATTGGTATCAAGAGCCTACACGATTAATGAATTGATTTGGTTTGTGTTTTATTTTTTTTCTTGATTTCGAAAAAAAATAAGTAATATGCTATGAAAAATATTAACTTGAGGTTTGAGTTGTGACTCAAACTTGTTTGTACACGTCCATTCTGATCAGTAGGTCGAGGGTGGTCTGGAGGATAAGTCTACAAAAAAAGGAAACACAAAAAAGGTAAGTTAACATAGACTTGTGAGCTGATTTCAACGCCCTTAAGGATATTAATTGTATCTTACTCAAAAGGTAAAGACGTGGACTACATGACACGTGTGCACGTGTCTGTTAAACACGCTCACTATTGCGTCATGGAGTAGCAACAACTATTAAAAAAACAAATGGTACATAAGTGACGTGAGTCGTGAACAAACAAAACACACGCAAAGTGATAAGTTTACTCCTTTAGGCCGGGCACCCGGTTTATTTGTTGACAACTTCCATAAGAAACGTCATAGAAGTGAACACACAAACCTTCAATAGGACCAGGTTCCACAATGTTGACAACAGTGTTCAAACCGCAATTCTCGTTACAGGCGACACGTTCATTGACGTGTTGTTTGTTTTGCACACTCAACTGATCATCAGGGGTATATGTATCTGCGGAACTACTGCCAAAAGCCGCGTCCCACTTCCTTTTAGATGTCTTTGAAATGATATGATCTTCTGCTGCAAAAGGCTCAACAGTATAAGAATTAGTACGTTCTGATGAATATGCGAAAGCAAGAAAGGAAATGAGTTGATGTTGTATTGGAATGCTCTAATAAATGCTATACATTGAACCATTTTTTTGTTATTTGTTCATGTGGAACTTGCATTTTACCATGATAGGTTGAAATCTATAGGTTATATTTTAAGACGTATGTGTAAAAGATCATAGTTCCGGTGAATGTTACCTCACCAAGAATTCTCAATAATCAAAACTACCCTGTCTGCAATCCAGAATTCAACAGCCTGCAATCCAGTTTTAAATCGTGGCGCAAACATGGCCTGCACACCCTGAATAAGTACAGATTTCCAAAATAAAAACCAACAAAATTTACATACCACGGAAGCTCAGTAATTCTACCATCAGTAAGCCCATAAATGTAAAAAAAAGGTTTGACTATATCGCAAGCGTACAATATTCTTCTTCAATATAAGCGAAATAGAGGAATAGTGTGCTCAATATAACAAATCAGCTCAATATTTTTGTTCATAATCCAAGCCAATGTGCATTGGCATCCTCCTTTTCCCGTTTATTAGTTTTCTCAAACATGTACCAGTAAAACACGTAAACCAAAAATAACCATAACTTTCAAATTCACTCGTCATAGCGATCGTAAGCAAATGCATGGCAGCATCAGCAATAATAATGATCTTTAACCAAAACATTCCTGTGTACGCATACGTGGAGGTTGCTGAGGCGAGAGATCCTCGCACTCAACCGTCCATCCATCCTACGCAGCAAGAGCAAATTCAAAGGCCTCAGCAGCCTCAACCAATTTTAACATGCTAAAAAATTTACCAAAATAGGTAAACTAAGTTTTCCCTAAATTTATCACACCTAAAAGAACAACTCGTGTAGCAACCATCTACTGAATCACACATAGTAACCCGAAGAATCACAAATGGATTTTTTTTTTGCATCTAATCATAAAAAACACAAACTAAGAATGGGTCAACACAAAATTAAATCAAAAGTAAGAACTTACTAACCCCAGAAGCAAATAATCTCATTGAAGAACCAAACCTGACAACCCTACAATAAAATCGTCACAACCCACAATAAAATCAACACTTGCAACCATATTATTGAGAGTCATACAACCAATCAACATATAGTCTCATCAGTCGCAAGAACCCAACGAAACCACCATGGCAAAGTTAACCCACATGAGCTCAACAACGTCACCAACCGACCAACAACGCCACACACCATGAACGGTGGCAACGAAGAGGTCGATGGCATCGAAGAAAGATGTGGGTTATGAATAATAGATCCGAGTATGTGTGGTATAGCTTTGAGGATTAATTAGACAGAGAATCATCGTATGTGCTTCGTGTGTGTTTTTCCGTTAACATCAAAGAGAAGAGAAACAATATGTGTTTGGTGCGTGTTTTTCGTTAACATCAAAGAGAGAAGAGAAAAAAACACGTAAGGCACACGTGTTTGAAAACGGATATTAAACGTTTTTGTGGATTAAATGCATAAATGGGTCGGGGCAGGGCAAGCATTTAAACGGGTTGCTAGTGCATTAATGGCAAGTCTTGGGATTACAATCTCAGGTTTTAATATATATGTATAATAGTATAATTGGGAACCTCATATCAATTTGTGTGGCACAGGTTGAGATAAGCCAGTCTTCCCTCAAAGCCACCAAATCACCCCCGATCTATCTTCACTCACACAAACACAAACATATTTTCATTCTCCATTGTCACAACCATTTGTGCCACAATGGCGAACATGATAATGGCTTCCTCCAAAACACTAATCACATCTCCAGCCACCCCCAAATCCACCCCTACCCCAACCCTCCCCCTCATTTCCAAGCCCCTCAAATTCACCCCCAAAACTTTGTCCTTTACTTTAGCAACCACTTTAGCAGCAACCCCTCTCCCCTCACTAGCCGAAGAGTTCGAAAAAGCGCAATTATTCGACTTCGACTTAACTCTCCCTATTATTGCAGCAGAGTTTCTTTTCCTCATGTTCACACTAGACAAGCTTTACTACTCTCCATTAGGCAACTTCATGGACAAACGTGACTCCGAAATTAAGGAAAAGCTTAGTAGCGTCAAGGACACGTCAGCTGAAGTTAAGCAGCTGGAGGAGCAAGCTGCTGCTGTAATGCGAGCTGCACGGGCCGAGATATCAGCTGCGTTAAACCAGATGAAAAAGGAAACTGCTGCTGAAGTTGATGCCAAACTGGCTGAGGGCAGGAAGAAAGTTGAGGCCGAGCTTCAAGAAGCTTTGTTGAATTTGGAGAAGCAGAAGGAGGATACCATTAAATCGCTTGATTCGCAGATTGCGGCTCTTAGTCAGGAGATTGTTAACAAGGTTCTTCCTGTTTAATGATTTTTTAAGGTTTCTGTCGTATGAATTTGGAATGCAATAACAATTACTTG
Source organism: Tanacetum coccineum (assembly GCA_026074375.1). NCBI lineage: Eukaryota > Viridiplantae > Streptophyta > Magnoliopsida > Asterales > Asteraceae > Tanacetum > Tanacetum coccineum. Next base: position 9,489 of record BQNB010026464.1, on the reverse strand, counting down.
TTTATAAATTTGGATGATATGTGTAATGAAGTTGTTAATTTTGAAATAATATATGTATGAATTGTTGCTGTTAGTTTAGTGGTTTTGACTATTTAGTACTCTTGAAACATTGTATTCTGCTCGTTTTAAGGTTTAGATAGGCGGAGAAACCTAGACCCTGTCTACACCTTTTCTATTGTATTAGCTAGTAGGGCGAAAATACGGCATGTGAGGGATTTTGAGGATTTTAAGTGGTAGCATGTAATACATTTCTAAGGAACATCAGATTTGAAACTATGGTCTATGGACTCGTATGTTGCTTATGTCTTGTTATGTTTCTTTCAAGCAATTGTCAGCTCATAGAACTTTTGTTGATCATGGTGCGCTGAACACTATGGCTATCAACCAGTTGAATTACACTATCTATTAAAGTTTTTCTAGGTGGGCTGATTGTATTAGCACTATCCGAAGAAGTTTTCTGTATCGGGCTATTTTCTTTTGTTTTTGTTCATGTTGAATTAGACCGTTGTCAAGAATCAAGGACATCGATCAAAGGGTAGTATAATAGTCTTTTCGCCAAGCAATGGGAACGCCATATGGTTGTCCGCATCAACTATGTCAATTGTTTGAAACTGTAAATGTAACGAACACACATACGTGCAAACATATTCTTGAATGTAAACAATAAACGAGAGAATTGTTACATGGTAGTTCAGTCAATTAGGAAAATATAAAATTGTGTCATGTTGTAAAATAACAAAACATTAACTGATAGTTACATGTAAGTATACAACTCTAGTCACTCATGTAAAGAAACCCGACTTGCATCAGATATGTTTAGTATTAGAAAAAATCAATTAGGGGAAATTATATCCTTTCTACAGACTGTAGAAATGATTATCTGCAGATAATGGAATATCGGAAATAACCATTTGGCTTCAATCAGACAATATGACGAGCTAAATGCTATATCAGCAGTTATATTATGCAAGAAATTCACATTACAAACACCATAAAGGAAACAGATATGATGTACATCAACAAAGTTTAAAGAACACGAGGTGCAACAACATGAGTAACCATTTGTCTGTGGAAAACAAAAACACACTTTTGACTTTTCACAAAACATGATGCAACCCTCCTATTCTTCAAAACAAAAGTCTTAATTTCAAGCAGATTCTAAATCAGCATAAAGGACCGTAACATTGTCACAGTACTTGATCGCAAATTGGAAGGGACAAACCAAGACATGTTGAGTGAGATACAAGCGAAACCAATAGAGAAGTAGAGATTTGAGAGCCCCTGTTCAAACAGGTTTTATTTTTTACCAATACAACTGTTGTAAGAAACCTGCAGAAACAGAAAAAAAAAATCACCTCGTTAGACAATAATAGTGAAACAAGAAGGAAGCAACTCATCTCAAGCTTCAATTTATCAGTAATGTCCCTCATAAAATATTCTCGTTCACATAGAAATACTGCGCAAGTTATGTATGAGAAGTTTACAAAGCATATAACAGAATAAGACTTCATGTTAAAACAGATACAAGTTTTATCACAGTTGAACTTCAAGTAATAAGGTGTAACTCTCATGCCGCCTGATGAATGCATACAAAATTAAAGGAGAAGTTGCAATAAATAATCCAATTACAGCATCACGCTAACAACATAAGACAGTATAAACAAATTTGGCAACATCACTAAATAAGAGTCAAAAACACAAGGTCCTCATGTAATATGCACATAAACATACGTTGAAGCAAAGAACATGTCTCATTTTTCAACCAAATAGACTCATTCCAATGTCCGGAAACAAACAGATATGAAATCACTAACATACCATACCACACACAGAACCATGACAAAGTCATAAACCATGTTGGACCAAAAAGGTTGAAGCATTTGCATCAATTTTAGAAGTAAAAGTGGCATGTAACACTATCTTATTTGTCGTCGCCACAATTGGATTGGACTTTAATGCACATTCTTGCTTTAGAATTTTTTCAACTGGGTTAGTAAACATAGAAAGATTCTGACATTTCCTGCAGAGTTTACTAAGCTGGCAATGGAATGTTCAACAAGTTACATGACAACGTTTCCTTTCAACTTTTATATCTAAATTCTACCATCACTATATTAACCGGAAACATAAAATTATGGCGCCTCACATTCCACTTTTCTTCACAAGTATCCAACAATAGTTACATGTTAGCTTGATATAATCATTACAAAACTTTAAGAATACTCAATGAACACTGAAAGAAGGCGTTCAGACAAGTGAGTTCTCCTAAATCATGTGTCCATGTAACAACGTAACTATTTTAGAGACATGGAATAAACTGCATATTCGACATTGTATTCCTATAAGCGACAGCAACTTTGTCACGAATAAACAATAGATAATCACAACTGGCCAGAAAGCACATACAAGTTATATCACAATTAATCTTTGAGTAGTGACAGTGCAACATCCGCAACCAGATGAATGATAGCAAATTATAAAGGAGGAGTGATTGCAATGAAAGATCTATTTACAACGTCACACTGACTACAACATCACGGGCACAACCGCACAAAGAAAGCAAAGATCAGAGTCAACATGTGCAGTAAAGAAGAGCTTATATGAATTAAAAGATCAAGTCCTCATGTAATATGCACATAGACATATGTTGAAGCAAAGAACAAGTCGGATTTATCAACCAAATAAACTGAATCAGCTGTGAAAACAAACAAATATGATAACATTAACATCCTATACCACATAAAGAACCATTACAAAGTCAAAAACCACAAAGGACCAAAAAAGTTGCGTCGTCAACTGTTTCAGTTTTAGTAGCAACTGATGCAGGACTAGATCACGATGGACGACAAGAGATGTAAAACTACCAACTTTGGACTTCAATGCACATTCTCGCTTCAAAATTTCTTAAACTGCATTTATAAACATAGCAAGATTGTGACATTTCTTGAAATAACAGAATTTAGTAAGATGTAATGGTCAACAGGTTAAAGGACAATGTTTCATTTCAACTTTCATATATGCAAGCTACACACAGATATTATGCCGTGCGTTCGACATTGTCCATAAATTATCAAACTAGAGTTACATATTAGCTCAATATCGACATTACAAAAGTTTAAAAATACCGAATGAAAACTGAAAGAAGGTGTTCAACAAGGGAGTTCTCCTAAATTACGTTTCCATGTGACATTGCACTTATTTTTAAGATATGAAGTAAACTGCAAATTTAACTACTTTGTCACGACCTAACAAGATATGGTTAATTACAACTAACAAGAAGTGAGATCAAGTTATAAAAGAGCAAAGTTCACCTTAATGTCTATCATCTTCGTTAACACCGATTCCTAAAGGAGTGCAAAATTGGTGAAACCAAACTTTCAACGACGGTACATGCTTGATAGCACATATGAAAGTTCTTAAACACAAAAGGCGGAGTATTCTTGGAATCATACACAACCAATTGGTATCCATATTTCAACAAATTTTTCCCATCATTTAAAATAAACAAAGGCACGGAATATCTATTTATCCTAGGATGAGTGAGATACGGGATGGAAACCAATTTAGTCCAAGAATTTTTCACACCATAAACCTTCATCACCCATACATCCGCATAGTTTACACCATAAGCACAAATCATACATAAACATGCCCCCAATACCCCTAATGTCAAATCTTTATCACCTTCATCATACACAGGTTGCAAAACTTCACCAGAAGTCTCATTCCCTAAATGAAAAGAAGCTATCATTAACGAATTTGACACGTCTCTTTTTGGGTGGTAAAACAATTTGACACTTCAATCAACCAATGAAGAGCTCCATTTGAAAACTTAGAAAAATCAGTCCCCCAAACATCATAAGGAAAATTATAGATACCCCTCCGGTATCCACTCTTTAACGAATATAACTTCACTTTGGTCCCATTCATACCTCTATCCGATAACAATGAGAAAATCCAATAACATTATAATCGTCACTAAGCTCATCGTGGCCAAAACCATACTTAGCAAGCCATCCTGACTCCATAGGTAACCACTTAAAGGTATCTTTTTCCATATCCTAGTACTCGGGGTATAAATAAAATAGTCATTTTCTTAAACGGTCTTTTTACAAAGACGTTTTTCAAAACAGTCCGCGCATAAAAAGTTTACCAAAATGAACTTTTTCATATTAATGGTTAGATATAAGACACATGTCTCATCCAACGATTGTAAATGTTGGCGCATTATACTACGTTATGCACCCCATACTACGCGTTTGGTGCATCAAGATGCATAAGCTTATGCGCTTGGTGCATAAGGTTTGTGTGCCTAATGAAATCTATGCACCACCAAGTATGATGCAAGATTCAAACTTTCTCTTTAGGGGATAAACCCCACTGCTAGTTAGCTCTTGAAGAAAAACCCCCACGGGAACTCAAGACCTCTCGCATGTGTGATAACAACCTTTAAGGATACCTTTGTGGTCATCTAAGCTAGCTCAGATGGTTAAGTGTAATGAAATTTAGAGTGTGTTTTTAAGTTTTTCTAGTAAAGAAAAGTAAAGTAAAATGAATAAAACATTTTCAGCTCAAATATGAGAAGCTTAAATATGAGAGGAAACACTTTATTTTGAAATCAACCAAACTACACAAATTACATGTATTTCTCTTCACTTTCTTTTCTTTTTTTTCGTGAACTCACTCTCAAAAACACAGTGTTAATAAAATGTGGGTCTGATATTAATGAGTGCCATAGTTTACAAACAGACTTACAATGTAGCAATGGTTTGAAGTGTTAAGAAAATTTGGATGATGATGTCTTGTAGAAGTGATGGAATCGAATGTTGTTGATTCTTCATCTTCCGCTTCTTATATGTCTGAATTTCTGATATAAGCTGTAATAAGCTAGTTAGAATTAGCTGGTGGCACGTGAGGTGTACATGTTTAGTTTTACTAAACATGTGAGTTGCACGTGACTTGTTCTCCCCAAACTAGTTCTAACTACTTTTCCCGCCAAGTTTGAGTTTAAATACCGAATTGTATTTCCATTACTAGTTAGCTTAGAATTGGATTTCCTAACTTTCTCTCTGTAAATCATTCAGTTTCATTTGTAACAAACAATTCCATTGATAATACAATTCGGTTTTGACGATCTATTTCTGTTCTTGATTGTCCAACCCTTGTAATCTATTAACAGATCTTCATTGATCCCCATTGGTGTGTATCAAGTGGTATCAGAGCCCTTTTCTGGCACCATTATCACAAAAATCTACCGTACAATCGTCGTTTGTTCAGTTTCCAGTCATCTTTTCCGATCATTAAGTGATCAAGATTGACTGAACAAAGTTTTTTCTCTTCAAAATACGTTTCCATTCATACATACGTTCCAAATCTTGTTCTTATTTTCGATTCCAATCACAAATACGTAGTTAGGGTTATCATTTCACAAAATACGTTTATTCTAACTGTTAGTGATCAATTGATCAAGTTAGAAATAATCTTTTTACATCTTGGTTGTACGGCTCCTTAAACAGAGAGATAGAGAAATCCTTGAGTTAGTTAGTCAGTTTTGTTGGTTACAAATCAGTTACAATGGTGGTTTCAACTAGAAATTCTTTGACTGATCCTACAACTAGTTCTTCATTGGTTCTTGATGATGCAACTAAGAGGTTTTTGGTTGAAACTATTGCTGATGTAAGGTTCCTTGGCACCTATGCGAAGATCTATGGAAGAAATGTCCAATAACATCTATGGGTTGAGTTTGCAGAATCAGCAAATGGGTAATAGGGGACCTCAATTGAATCATAGCAGACTGGCCAAGATTGAGTTTCCTAAGTTCTCTGGTGATAATGTTAAAGGATGGGTGTTTAGATGTGAACAATTTTTTTGATAGAACAGACTCCTGAATTGGATAAGGTAACATTGATTTCCATTCATTTGTATGATAAGGCCTTGTTATGGCATAGTCAATTTGTTAGAACACATGGGAATAATGTTAGTTGGAATGAATATAAGCAAGCTATTTTGACCAGATTTGGAAAAGGCTATGATGACCCAATGTTTGAACTTAAAATTTTGAAATATGAGACCACTGCTAGGGAATATGAGGATGCTTTTGATAACATTTTGAGTAGAGTTGAAGTTAGTAAGGAACATGTTGTTAGTTTGTTCATAGGGGGTCTTCCAACTGAAATTGAAATGGGTGTTAGGATGTTTAAGCCCAAAACACTTGCAGATGCTTATTGTTTGGCCAATTTACAAGAAGCTACTTTGAATGTTGTCAAAAAGAAGACCAGACCTCCTTTTATCCCTAGTACTTCAAGATTCAATGGTGGTTCAACTAATACTTCTAAACCTTTGATGACAAATTCAACTAATGCTAGTGGTATTGTCAACACCAAGCCAAACACCCCAGTTACAAGACAAAATAGGAGATTTTCACAAAAGGAATATGCAGAGAAAAGAGCCCAAAATTTATGTTTTTATTATGACCAAAAATATGTTCCAAGATATAAATGTAGTAGTCAATTGTACTCTTTGGTACTTGTACCTGAGGAAGATAGTGTGGAGGGTGAATTTTTAGAAACAGATGAAACTTTGGTGGATACTGGATTGATAGTTTGCAGTCACCCTTAATCTCCTTGAAAGCACTTACTGGTACTACTAACTTCAAAACTATGAGAGTCATTGGTACAGTAGGCAAGCATACAATACACATTCTTATTGATTGTAGTTCTACCCACAATTTTTTGGATAGAAACATGGCTAAAAGAATAGGTTGTCACATCAGAGACACATGTCCTTTAGCAGTAACAGGGGCTTATGGTAATAAAATGGTTACTACTTCTGAATGTAAGCAATTTCAGTGGCAATTTGGTTCTACCATGTTTTCTTTAGATGTGATGTTATTACCTTTGGGAGGATGTGATATGGTATTAGGAATTCAGTGGCTGGCAACATTAGGAGATATAAGGTTTAACTTTCATGACTTAAGGATGGATTTCAAGTACAATGGTAGAAGAATTTTGCTCAGGGGTACTCATAAGTCTAACTTGGAATGGTTGAACACCAAAACTTCTGACAAAATTGTGAGGCAGACAGAGTTGCATTCTATGGTTGTGTGTGTTTTCCCTAATTCTGCAGGCTCATGTATGCAATTAGAGGCAGTTTCTACTACTCCTATTCATCCTATGTTGCAGTAAATCATCTCAGTCTATGAGGATGTTTTTGCTACTCCCACTGAATTACCACCAAGAAGAGAACATGACCACAGAATTCCATTAATGAAAGGAGCTCAACCAGTTAACATCAAACCATATAGACATCCACCCACTCAGAAAGATGTTATAGAAGCAATGGTTGTAGAATTGTTGGAATCAGGGGTTATTAAGAAAAGCAATAGTCCATTTTCTTCTCCAATTGTAATGGTAAAAAAGAAGGATAATTCATGGAGGATGTGTGTAGATTACAGGCAACTTAACAAGCAAACAATCAAAGACAAGTTTCCAATTCCTATTATAGAAGAGTTGATTGATGAGCTTTATGGGTCACAATGGTTTACCAAGCTTGACTTAAGGTCTGGGTACCACCAAATTAGAATGCATAAGGATGATATACCCAAGACATCATTTAGGACACATGAGGGGCATTATAAGTTTTTAGCCATGCCATTTGGGTTGACCAATGCTCCCTCTAATTTCTAACTTTGATGAATGAAGTTTTTAAGCAGCAATTAAGGAAATTTGTTTTGGTTTTCTTTGATGATATCCTCATTTATAGCCAAACAGTGGAGGATCATGTTGTACATTTGCAGACAGTGTTAGACATAATAAGGCAACACACACTCTATGCCAAAAAGAGTAAGTGTGTGTTTAGAACAGATAAGGTGGAATACCTTGGACATGTTATCTCAGCAAGAGGAATGTCTACTGACCAGGAAAGATTACAGCAATGTCTCAGTGGCCAATTCCTGCAAACTTGAAGCAACTGAGAGGTTTTTTGGGACTAACAGGGTATTATAGAAGATTTATTAAAGGTTATGCTAGCATTAGTAAGCCTTTAACTCAGCTGTTAAAGAAAAATAGTTTTGTATGGAATGAGGAGTCTCAAGCAGCTTTTCTTTAACTAAAACAAGCTATGGTCAATGCTCTAGTACTGAGATTACCTAATTTTTCCAAAGAATTCACACTTGAAACAGATGCTTCTAGAGTAGGCTTAGGGGCTGTGCTACTTCAAGAAGGACACCCAATAGCTTTTCTTAGTAAAACACTATCTGCCAAACACCAGCTTATGTCTACTTATGAAAAAGAATTCTTGGCTATTGTTTATGCTTTGGAAAAATGGAGGGGATACTTGTTAGACATGTATTTTAAGATTAAAACTGACCATTTTAGTCTTAAATACTTGTTGGATCAGAGAATGTCTACTCCTACTCAGTTAAAGTGGTTACCAAAATTAATGGGCTTTGATTATGAAATTCAGTACAAGAAAGGGGTAGAAAATGTAACTACTGATGCTCTCTCTAGGATTCAGTATTCAAGTGAACTTTTTAGTATGATCTCTTCTTCCTTGACTACTGATATATAACAAAGAATTGTGGACAGTTGGCAAGCAGACACTACACTCAAACAGAAAATTGAAAAGCTTAAGCAAGGCCAAGCAGTCAAAGGGTCTTATACTTGGGCTAATGAAGAATTGAGAAGAAAGGGAAAGCTTGTGGTAGGTAATAATAAACCTTTGAGTAATCAATTACTCCAACAATTTCATGAGGGAGCAGTTGGGGGTCACTCAGGGGTCCAGACAACAACAAGCAAGATTTGTAGTGTGTTTTATTAGAAGAAGTTAAGGGAGCATGTCAAACAAATGGTCAGGGAATGTAATGTCTGTCAGAGGTACAAACCAGAATTAGTTGTGTAACACCCCCATAAAATCACAACGCAGCGGAATACCACTTTGAGGTACTACTTCATAGTAAAAAGTACAAGTTACAGAAAACGACCTCAAAAGAGATGTTACTAAAATGTCACATTCGATTAAAATTTCAGATGTAAAATCAGGTCCCAATAATTTATAATTTAACAAGATTACAAGATTTCAAACGTGAATCATTTTGTATATTTAAGGAAAAATAGTTATCGAATGTGAAGAAAAACCAAGTCCTTGAGTTTTGTTGATATCCACGCGACTCGGATGCTCCCAATGCTCAGCTAGCAATATAATAACCTGAGAAAATACATGCAAAAACGTCAACAATAATGTTGGTGAATTCATAGGTTTAAGTAAAATCAGAGTTGAAATAATTTATGAAATAATTTAAGAAATATTGCAGTAGGAAAAGAAGCGTTACGGCATTTCAAAGTGTTATTTCTGAAATCCAAGAAGTGATTTAATAAATCTAGTAATGTTCAGTAGTGGACCACAAAATCGAAGTAATGGTGGACTAAGTACGTATTCCGAAGTCCAAAACAAATAATAGCAGACTATGTACGTATTTCATAGTCCAAAATA